>MDKH01163279.1:0-26682 GCA_005239495.1 Nicotiana undulata | reverse complement strand
TAAAGTGATGGTCGGCTAGCCTAGTTCCACGATAGGCGCCATCACGGCATGTTAGGATTTGGGATCGTGACATACACCAAAAGGGTTCTAAATGGAATGGTTTAGATAAATCTGTGCACTGATTAGGAATAATGTTTATGAGTATTAGATTGTGATCCGAATACGTTTTTGGGAGGTAAGTTATAGAAGAAATAAGGAATGTTTGGATCATTATCATTTCCGAAAACTTTGTCAAGTCATTCCATAATGAGGCTATTATTACTAAACCTATGATTTGACTAAATATACTTAGTTCCTTTATAACCAAGATCAAGTAACTTGCAATGGCTAAGTCTAGACCATAATTTTAGTATGCGGCTACGTTTCAATGGTCTACCACGTAGCTTTTCATTTGTTATAAAAACATCATTAAAGTCCCCCCCCCCCTACTAACCATGGCCCATGAAATTATCAGATATGTGTTCCAAAATTTTCCACATTTGATCTCTAATTAACAGATTAGTGCTAGCATAAATTAATGAGAATAATCATATGGATCTAGTGGGACATACCTCAATAGTTGCATGGATTTCATGGTTTCTACGAACAAAGTCATGAACAGTGGCCTTAGCTTGATCCCATAGGACTACCATACCACCTTATGACCATCCACTGGTACTTCGATCATATCAGAAAAACCAAGTTCATTAAGAAGCGTACAATGAGAAAAATATCTTGGTCTCTAGAAGTGTGACTACACACGGCTTGTGTTGCATGATCAACTCTCTAAAGTTTCTTCTAAAATCATCATTGTCCCCCTCCCTTTAATGTTCCATATAATGATATTAGTGGGACTGATCATGTTAAACTCTTGTGCATGTGCATGGCCATTTTCCATCAACTCCCTAGGGGTAGTTGAGTTCCTCCTTAGAGAGGGAACTAGGATCATTGCCCTATTGCCCATTGTTGGATATTGTGTGGTGGGGGGGGGGGGGGGGGGGGGGGGGGGGGATGTCCATTGAACATTTGGTTAGGTTTCGAGGGCATGCAAGAATGTGCCTCTTCTCTTGAGTTTCCTTGAATAGGAACACTTTTACCTTGTCTAGGTTTGATAATTCCACCACTGATTCTCCTATTAAGTCTATTTTTTGATCACTTCTTGTTGATACCCAATTTTTTTCTATATATTATTTTCAAAATGCATATATATCTTCAAACCAATGCATGAGCATCAATTAATATTTTTCCATAATTTTCTGCAATTTTTAAAGGATATTTAATTAGTTTATCCCACTATTTTATTATCTAAATAATTACCAATTGCATCACAAATGATTTTATAATGATTTTATTGCTTAATTTTATCATTTATATTTATATTGAGTTTTAATTATCTTATGAATAATTATATTTACATATGTAGGCTATAATTGTAGTAACTTTGCAATAATAGCCTATGCGTACATAATTACTTTATTTTACATGAAAATGACCTTTTATATTTTCATAATATTAATTAATTAATTTTAATCATTTTAATGCATAAATAGCATTTTTTTATATCATTTATTAGCTATTTTATAAATTATTTTATCAAATTAATTGGGTATTTAACATATAGCCTCTTTTAATCTCGAACCTTAGCTCAATTTCCACCCCAGGCCAATTAAATCAACCCATCAGCCCACAACCCAATACCCATCACTTAATTCTTTAAACCCGCCCCAACCGCAGATTGAACCCTGATCGTTGATCCCAAAAGAAATACGGTCCAAGATCTCTTACCTTTTTTAATTAACCAAACCCCCCCCCCCCCCCAACCTTACTCACTTCACCAAAACGGCCGCCCATTTATCCCCTTCCCCTCTCTTCTCTCTCACCCACCTCCTAGCCCTAGCCCGCCGTCACCTGAACCCATTCGATTCATGGTTTATTTCATCGATCCTAGGCCTTATCTGGCCTCCTATCTCTACTGGTGTTATGATTTTTGTGTTATTTGATAGAATCTTAGAGAGATTCAACACATACTTGGTTCAAATCCTTCATTTTCTCGATGAATCCGGCTATGTTCATTCCTATGCTTGTGAGTACTGATATCTTCGTGTTTATGGCTTCAAATCTCTGGTTCAAACCAGATTTTTCTCACCTCTGTTTATTTTTTACATAAAATTACTATTTCTGGCCAAATCCGTTCAGATCTCTTTAGATCTGAAGCGGTTTGTGTCACGACCTGAAATCCCACCCTTCAGGTCGTGACTAGTCTAACGTTGAACCCGCTAGACAAGCCAACGTACACAACACCTTGATATTTTTAAAACAACTTGACAGTAATAAAGCAATTATCTTTCAAACCTCTACTGAAATAACCAGAACCACTTCAAAAGTTTTACAGCAGAAATGTAGTAATACTCCGAAAAGCGCATAATGAAATAATAAAAATAACAACATCGCAAAATTCCAAAAATCGGGGTGTCACAACCTCACGGACTGTCTATAAGAATACTAAATACAAGTCTGAAAGGAAATACAATATTGTCCTTTGAACGGAAGGAGAAATAAGACAATAGGATACTAACAGCAGGAGAGACTCCAGGGCCCACGAACGCCAGTGGTATACCTTGAAGCTCGATGTGGACTGAAGGTTACTCCCTTACAGCGGTCCACGGGGTCCGGAAGCGGAATCTGCACAACATAGAGAAGTGCAGTGTAGTATCAATACAACCGACCTTATGTACTGAGTAAGTGCCGAGCCTAACCTCGGCCGAAGTAGTGACGAGGCTAGACTTAGCAAATAGCGTTCACCTATCCTATTCTACAACACAAAATACAGATAAAAAAACAAGGAAGAATAACAGTCATATACAAGGAACGGGAGCAGATAAAGAGAAAAACAATAAGATAGAGCAGTTAATTAGCACCAAGTAAGAAAAGAAACAATTCACCGAAAACTGATAAGGTATGAATGACATGTCGGAATGATAACAATGGCACGACATCACCCTTCGTGCTTTTACTCTCTTCCTCACCAATGCAATGTATGTTGTAATCAATGTAATCATGGCACGGACTTAACCTTCGTGCTTGCAATAAATGTAAACATGGCACGGCATCACCCTTCGTGCTTTACTCTCTTCCTCACATTGCAATAAATAAATAATGAATGATATGAATGAATGTAACGGCATCACCCTTCGTGCTTTACTCTCTTCCTCACCAGAGTAATATCAACGATAAATAACAACTTGGCAAGGAAATCAAATACTAAACTTTCAATTCATAACCACCCGACATGGGGAATAACAACTAAAATCAACACATTGCCCGGCGAGGGTCTCAGCTATAACCAATTTCTTACGAGTACATAACTTAAAGATTTGGGTCCTCCACTAGGACGTCACAACACAATTCTTAATCATGTAGGTCTCCATAGTTAAACACTTTTCCCAATGAACTACTTCATAAAACAATAATCATTGAGGTAATAACAAATAGTTAAGAAAAACGGACTCACGGGCATACTTGACACACAATGCATAGGTACTCGTCACCTCACCTATGCATTGGACATGATAAAACACATAGCACATAGGGCACAATACCTATTCCCTCACCAAAGTTAGGCAAGACACTTACCTCGGTCCAAAGTATAGCTATCAACCCTCTAAGACCGTCTTCCCTCTCGAATCCGACTCCGAAACGATAATATCTAATCATAATCAATTTAATAATATCAATATTGACTCATTAATACAATCTCATAGCCTAAATATACAATTCCTAGCATTCTTCCAAAATTTCCAAAATTCGACCCCGAGCCCGCTTGGTCCAAACTCGAGGTTCGGACAAAAACTCGATCACCCATAACCCCATGAGTTAGAATATATAATTTGTTTTAAAATCCGACCCCAAATTGAGGTTGAATCACCCAAATTTCCCAAAAACCTAACTCTATCCAAAACCCCTAATTTCTACTTGATTTTATGATTTTAGGCCTAGATTTCTAGTGATTATGGAAGTAAAATGGGAGAAATTAGTGTTAGAATCACTTACCCAATTGGTTATGGAGGAGAACTAGCTTAGGAATCGCCTATGGGGTCTTGGAGAAGAAGAAGTTGGTGAATTATGAAAAATCCCGTGTAAGTATTCTGTTTTTGAGTTAAAGAATTAACTGGGCGATTTTGCTCATCGCTATCGCAATAAAAGGGCTGCGATCGCGGAGAGTCTGGTCCTAAGTCACTGCGATCGCAGAAGAGGAGTCGCGATTGCGGAATATAGCTTAGTTGACCCTATGCGATCGCAGGGAGAGGTTTGCGATCGCGGAACACTGGGACATCACACTATGCGATCGCGGGTCGAAGGGATGCGATCGTGGAAGGGACATGGACAGACATCTGCGATCGCAGATCATAGGCTGCAATCGCAGAGAAGAAAACACCAGACATCAGCAGCTGAGGAAAAACCAGAAATTTCCAAGCCTATTTCACCCCGTTAGCTACCCGAAACTCACCCGAGCCCTTGGGTCTCAAAACCAAAAATACACACGACTCCCAAAATATCCTACGGACTTATTCAAGCATTTAAATCACCAAAATATCATCAAAATCATCGAATCAAACCTCAAAACTCTTAGAATTTTCTTAAAACTTCAAAAAGCTTAACTTTTCCAATTTTGATCCGAAACACGTCATTCCAAGTCCGTTTTACACCAAACTTCACAGATAAGTCACATAACATATAATAAACCTGTTCTGGGCTCCGGAACCATAATACGGGCCCGGTAACACGGTTTTCACATAACTATTCATTTTCAAAATCCTTTATTACTTTCAGAAAACAATTTTTTTTAAAAATTCATTTCTCGGGCTTGGGACCTCGGAATTCGATTCCGGGCATACGCCCGAGTCCCATATTTTCCTATGGACTCTCCGAGACCGTCAAATTACGGGTCCGTTTACCAAAAATGTTGACCAAAGTCAACTTTATTCATTTAATTATCATAAGATTCCATTTTCATCAAATTTCAACATAAAGACTTCCCGGCTACATGTCGGGGCTGCGCACACGCATCGAGGTGATATTAACGGAGGCTTTTGGGCCCTCGAAACACAGATTTAGCTAGAATTACTTAGGATGACCTTTTGGAAAACATTTTGAGTTTGTTTGTTACTTTTCCTTTAAGATTCTGCTGTTTCTACTATTATTGTTAACCGATTTTTGTTTTTTCCCTAAAATCTAGGGTTTCATCTTTTTAAGTTTCTGCAAAATGTTTTAAAAATGTTTAAGTGCTTAACTCCAGTTTTTTCCCTCTGCTTTTCGACAGATTTTCATCCTTATGTCTTTATGCCCTAGGGTTTCTAATTATCTTACTACTTGCTATAATATCTGCATGTTTACTTTGGCTCTGTCAATTAAAAGGGGTTAATTGATTTTATTTGCCTAATTAGGGTTTGGAATTATGTTTTCTTTTAAAACTAATATCTATTTGATGATTTTACCTATTCTTTCCTGTGATTCATGATTGGTACTACTTTCCTTAATTGTATTACTGGCCTAATTTATGGATTTTGATTATTTTGACCGACCTATAAATGATCTCTGGATTTATTGCTTACCTTATTAAACCTCAATCCTGTTGCTAATTGATTCTCCCTAATTTAAGTGATATTTCCCGGATTCTGTCTTATTATTTGATTGTGTTTAACCCTAATTGATTGATTAATTGATGTTGCATGCCTTATTTGTGTGCAATTGATCCTCTTGCCTTATTTGTTTACTCCATTGTATGCTATATAATCCTTTCACTATTCTGATTTTAAAGGCGACTGACACCTATGCTTACAAGCACACACTGGGACACAAGCAAACCTTCACTCACACACTTACACTCACACAAATTGAATTCTTTCTATCACTCTGATTTGCTGCACTATCTAGTCGGCTGAAAGCCAAGGCTGGACTCTTGGATTCACTTGCCTTGACCTTCTTGTTTGCTATCTCTCTAATTGGTATGCCTTAATCTCTAATACCCTGTTCTACTCTATCTATTTATGACCTGATTCCTGACCATCTCTTTTTCAACTAATATGCCTTAGTTCTTGTTATCTTGTTCCGTTCCATAGGATTATAGGATTAGTTTATTTCAAACCTCGATATATTTTGTTTGCCATATGTTTATTGTTTACTTTCTAACCAATATGTCTTAATCCTGATTTTATATGGCTATGTGGTTAGTATATTTCAAACTTCAATATGCTTCTATTTGATACATGGTTCATGTTTTGTTTTTTTCTCAGTTGCCATGTCTTAGTTCTTGTTATCTTATTCTGTTTGTTTTAACTTCAGCATGATTCTGTTTGATCCATGATGCTTGTTTTCTGAAACTAGCATGCTTTAGCTCCAACTACCCTATCATGCTCTATGTGTTTGTTTGGTCAGCCTGTTTTCTATTTAATACATGCTTATATGGTCCCACCTAATGATAACTAATAAACCAAGTCAACTTCAGCAATGTGAAACTTTATTTGATTCAGTTGTATGCTCTATTCAGAACCTGTTTAATTCTATCTATAATTTGAGTGTCCCTGCCCTTGTTGTGATTATTACTGGTATGGTATCCCTGTTTGAACCAATCTGCTAAATGTGGACTCTGTTCTATTTGCAGCCTGGTAATTTGAACCTGTTTACTGCTGAAAATCAAATTGCTTTTTTTCTAAAACTATCCCTTACCCCTTATATACTATTTTCAAACTCCTACTCTTAGATATCTAGGTTCCTACCACCCCCAGTGTGGGCACTGCCTAGGGTCCATGAGACTCCTCTGACACATTGGGGCTGGCCCTCCAATTTTTACAAAACTGTTTCTTTGAGAAAGGTTCTGGTGTGAGCATTGCCCGGGGTCCCTGAGGCCCTTGGGAACTTTGACACACCAGAAGCCCACTTTGCGTATCATGGATGGATTACCTGTATACTTTAAACTTGCTTGAAGGCCTGGTTTTCAGGTTGACATTGAGCTTGCCAAGGCTCCCTATAGTATAATGATTTTATTATGTAATTCATTTGTATTGGTCTGTAATAATGTAATAGTTCATGTAATAACAAATATGGGGTTACTAGTAAAAGTCGGGGAGGGATTTTTATATAACTTTGTGTAAATTCGGGTAGGAATCCTGCCTATGGGTTTTTGTGGTGATTCCTTATGTGCATACCATTAGAAATCATGCCTATAGGACCTTATCTCACTATGTGTAATCCTGAATTTTTACACTTTGGCATACTAGAAATCCTGCCCATAGGTTTTCTATCAATTCTGCATTAGAATCCATGTTCATAGGACTTCCATATATCTCCAATCTCAATGTGCATTAGAGATCACGTATAAAGGTTCTTCTTTATATGAATTATTGAACTTGCTTGGAACGTGTTTGCCCACTTAGATAGCATGCCTATAGGGAATATATAAAATCAGTTTCTGCACTTAGATATCATGCTTATAGGGAATATATGAAATCAGTTTCTGCAATTTAGATGTCATGTCTATAGGAAATAATACTTGTAATCAGTTCAGCACTTAGAAATCATGCCTATATGAGTTAATTAATTCTGTAAAATAGAAAACATGCCTATAGGATCTAAAAAGATAAAATCTGCATGTTAAAATAAGTAACTGGTTTATAAATTGTGGTCTAATTAACAGTTTCAGATACCATGCCCATAGGATTCTGCTCTGGTCATCACTTAGGCAAGCATGTAGGGTAATTAAGAATTCTGGGTCTAAAACTGTGATTTCTTGCTGCTTGGAATATGTTCAGATTCAGAGTATTAACAAAAATCAGTAGGCAAACTGATAGGTACCGCTGCTCGCTTTAATAAAATTATTATGTTATATTTTATTTATGCTCATCTAGATATCCTGCCTATAGGGTCTTAAATCATTAAAATTTTCTGTTTGAATTGCGTGAATTTGCTGTTTACTTGTGGAGGTTAACATGAGCCTCTATTTGCTCTTTATGTGATAGTCCTACTTGAATTTTTGTTTGTCGCTTAGCTTTTCTCATTTTTAGTAACATATGTCAGTCTAGAACCACCTTAAATAGAGGTCCTAAACACCTCCAGGGCCATAGATAAGGGACGGGTAATGCACGCATAAGGTACGCACTAGAAGTTATTAGAACGCTTAGATAATAACTGAAAGATAGTAATTGGGTTGTAAAGGAGATGATGACATGTGCGCTAATACTATGTGTAACACCCCAATTTGGGGAAAGTTGCCAAGTATTGCATGAAAATAATCCTATAGGCTAAGAAACTTAGGACCCCCTTTAATTCCTGTTTTAAAATAATAGTTGTCTAATTGCTTCATTTTCCTTTAAAGACTAATTCGCTTAATTGAGTTTGTCCGGGACCCACCGTTGTGGACCTCGAGGGGTGCCTAACACCTTCCCCTCAAGGTAATTTCGAGCCCTTACCCAAATCTCTGGTGACGTAAACTAGTTTCATGAGTTATTTGCTTTAGGTGCCCTAACGCACCTTAATCCGTTAGGTAGCGACTCTTCAAATCCCGTACGTTGTCCCAAAAATGTCAAAACCCGGACTCCGCAAGGAAAAAGGGGGCACGACACCCCTTCTTCCATTGGGTTGCCTACACTTGGAATTATTGGAGGATTGAGGTCCATTTCACTTGTATGCATTTGCATGTTTGGGTTCTGTGTTTGTGGTTGAGAGGGTGGTATTGGGTGAGGTGTTTCCCGTTGCATCAAGATAGGGTTGAGGGCAGTTAAGGCTTCCTGTGGGGGAAAAGGGGGAGGTCCAAACCAAGATTTTGTGGGAGAATGGGACTGGATTGAAGTGGGCGGCTAGATTCCATTGAGCTCTCATTTCTTGCACTAGGTTTGTGTTCAGTTGTAGAGCTAATGGTTGTAGGATGTTGTTCACCCAAGCATGGTTCAAGTAATTATTCATTGCCAGGTGTAGTCCCTCGGCCGCTAACTATGATATGTATCGTGGGTTTTGGATTAGGATCACACTTTACTGGTCATTGATTGTGGCATTGAACACTAGTCCCCTCCCCATTAGCCCTATTTCTATCCAAAACATTGGATGAAGGTCTTGTGGAAGTAGTGGTTGAACATATAATAGTGGAGGATTTTGTAGTTGTGGGGGGAGTGAAGGGAGATTGTCCATATTGGAGGGACGCTGGTGACGAAGGATTTGGATTATATGGTATCTTCTCCGACCGTTTATGGTAAGTCTTGGCATTTTAAGTGAGGTTGTTGTTAATTAAATAGGAAGGATTGGGGTGTAGGGAATGGTTGAATCTAAATGCATGCAATCGGAATGGTTTAGCCTAGGAGATATAATGGAATATTTTGCATGCCATGCATTTGGCACGTGTTGCCTCTCATCCAACATTTGGTTATCGGAAAGGGGGGTTGCTGACAGGTGGGCTCTTCTATTGGGTGAAGTTGTAATGTTGGTAGTAGGAGTTGTAGAACTAATTATGTCATTAGTAGTTGGGGGGGTTTAGATAGGTTGAGTGTTTGATTTATCTTAATAGCTATATTAGTAATTTTGTTAACATGCGTGACATAGGATTTAGTTGTATATGTAGGGTCTACCTCATTTAAGGTGTTCTAATCCGCACAAATGTCATGCATGTTATTATATATGGTTAATAACAAGTTATTGTTGTTTGAGTGGTTTGAAAAAACTGTGGTCTCATAATTTAACCCAGAGAAACGATTTTCTAATTGAAAACCATTAGTTTGATCTTGTTTAGAGATAAAAGTGGTATTAGGTACCTAGGGTTTTTTTTACTGTCTTTGCTAGACGAAGCAGTGTCTTTGGTAACAAATTTTATTTTTTGTGTATTGATGTACTTACCCATAGTAGCATTGAATAATTTAACGTCTATACCTGCTACAGTGGAGATTCTTTGTCTTCCATTAATTCTTTCTTCTGCAGCCTCCTTCATCTATGGAAAGACACTATGTGCCAGCCATTTTTCTTTTGGTGCAAGTGAGCCTTTTGGGCATCCTGATGGTTGATGGCTGATTTACCAGTGTAAGATTTGTCTGGAAGAGAATTTAATGTGCATGGGCATTGAATACTTGTGTGGCCTAGCATTCCACTTGCTTACATAGCATTTGTTTACCCTCATATTCTATTTGTTGTTTATAGTCTTATATATAGATATATTTTGCCACCGGTTGATCTATTGGTAATTTCACACATAATCTGGCATACCGGACCCTTAAAGTTGTTGAAGTACATGCATCAACTTATAACAATTTGCCTATTGAATTTCAAATTTTTTGAAGGATAGATCCATCATAAAATTATGTAGGAAGATTTGGTGGGCGGAGCCATATTGCAATAAAAGATTGTTTTGCCTCAGATGCAATAAAGTTTGGTTTCCATCTTTGACAGGATAAAAAGTTACCAAATATAAACCATGGACCATTTTCAAGGATTTATACCATACTGTCTTCTTCTTTTTTTAATTTAGCAATGTAGTAATCAGCTCCTAGGTCAATTAAAGGGAAATTTTCTTTCACCTTCCACAATTCCTGGACCTTCCTCCTAAGAATTTGATGTAATAAACGTTTGCCTTGAAACTTGATGATTATGGAGTACTGCCAATGCAAATACATGCGGATTTTATCTTCTTGGGATAAGGAGATTCTTTAGTCGTTAGAAGTTAGAGGGTTCTTTGGTGGCTCTTCTAAAGTGGAAGATGATAAGGTATTGGAAAAGGAGTCGGTATCAATGCTAATGCCCATCCCTATCTCTCCCCTAGTTAATTTATCTTTGTAGGAGATAGGTGGATTCATAGGTAATTGAGTTTATTTTTCTTCACTGTGGATGTCCGGTGATTTTGGTAGGATTATAGAGATGTCCATTTCTACGACAGTGTCATCGGCATTCATGGTGGTAGTGGTAATTTATGAGATTTGTTTGAAGATAGAGAGAGTTGTATTTGATATCTAGTGAGAAGTTGGAGCTTCTCTCTCTAGATGAATGATTAACGACATATTTTCTCAATCAAACTAAATGTTTATCGTAGAGATATAATTATAAGTAATCGTATAAATATTTTTAACACGACTAGTGCCTAGAACTTAAGGTCTCGAGGCTGAAAACCTCTCCATCAAGAGTTTCTTATTAGTACCCCTTCATCCGAAAAATATTGGTCGTAGATATGCTTATGAAGTCATTTGAAATGACAAGATTTAGACTAGGTCAAACTTTTCTTGAATATTTTATTTTGATCAATATTTCTCAGTTATAAGCTTATGGCCATTCTCAAATTATTTGCTGAAATAGTTGTCTTGACACCTGTACCATTGTGGAGTTATTAAAGCTCATATATAGATAGGCCTTTTACTATCCGGAATTTAATTTTTTATACTTGTAATAACTTATAGTAAT
Organism: Nicotiana undulata; assembly: GCA_005239495.1. Taxonomy (NCBI): domain Eukaryota; kingdom Viridiplantae; phylum Streptophyta; class Magnoliopsida; order Solanales; family Solanaceae; genus Nicotiana; species Nicotiana undulata. The sequence goes on along the minus strand of MDKH01163279.1, from coordinate 15,276 downwards.
TTTTATTAATAACTTAATGAGGCATCAATTATGCCACTTTATAGTTTCAGCAATAAATTGTAAAATTCTTACTCCCAACAAAATATCAGTATTTTATTTTTATTTTCGCTATCAATAAAATAATATCTTCGAAACCTAAATTGAAAATTTGGACTCATGGTTGGGAAAAAGATTCTCCCGAATTTTAGGTTCTTAGCATATGTTCTCCACTAGAAAATAAAAGTTAAATAACACACTTCTCATTATTTACTTTTATCACAATCACTATTATTATATCGCCACTATAAAAACAGTGAGATTGGGATTTGATTATATAAATCATATTTTTTCTGGTAAAGCTCAACTCTTAATCGTCATACTAAATAAAAAAAGTAAAAAAAGTTAGATATATCTAAACAATAGTCATAATAATAATATATAAAAAAAAGTTTAACAGCCGCATGTGAGACGCAACTTTTTCTTTTTCTTTTTCTTTTTGTCCATTGTGTTTCCAACCTTCGTAGGGTTGTTGGCGTGTCCCAAAATCCACCACTCTTTTTCCACCATTGCTTCTCTTTTCAATCCTTCCGTCTTCAACAACTCCCTAGCAAAAGAGGTTCCATAAAATTAGTGGTCTAAAGCCAAATTTTAATAAGCGATCTTATTCTTTTTATTAGTACATATACACACAAATATGCAGAAAAACGTTAGTGTTACCATTGTTTTCATACTTGTTATTTATTTTAAATGATAAAGCCTTTAACTTCTCATAATAATATTATTATTTATATTAGTAAGAGATAACTTAAATAAATAAGATGTTAGACATATATTTTCAATATGCTACCTTTGATATTGTTGTAAAAAATATATTTACTAATATAAAGATTTGAGTAATTTAATTTAAAGTTTTGAAATATTTTTAGTGTTAAATAGTAGACATTCTTTTTTTGTTTTTTTTGTTCAAGGCTTTTTTTACTCTCTTTTTTGGCAAACTTTAATATTGTAAAACTCCAATAAAATCACAAAATGTATTATTGAAAACTTTTAGGTACTTAAATCAAAGCTTTAGTAGTCTCCAACTTGAGCCACATGTCCACCCCTGACATTCACAATCAAATTTTATAGTCTCAATTAAAATAAGACAACAATCAATGAATGTGTTATTTAGTTACCAAATGTGAATGAAGCTGATTGGACAACGTTTATAGGGTAGTCATCTATCAATAATTGTTGATCATTGTAATGAACCGACCGGTCGTTTTGCTTTTTAGAACTCCGTGCCCCTAAATGAGACTTCCCATACTTGTTTTTACTAGTTTATGACTTGCGGGGATGGTTAGTTCAGGATTCGGGAGAGTTTGGGTGGAATTTGGAACACTTAGTTACTTAAGGTTGGCCTTAAAGGCCAAGTTTGACTTCAGTCAACATTTTTAGTAAACGACATCGAATCGAGATTTGAAGGTTCCAATAGGTTCGTATGATGATTTCGGACTTGAGCGTATGTTCGAAACGAGATTTGGATGACCCGGGAGCGTTCCGGCGCCAAATAGTGAAATATGATTCTTTAAGTTCATAAGTTGAATTTAGTTGGTTTTGGGGTATGATTCTTAGATTAAATATTGTTTCGGGCGTTCTGAAGGTTCGAGCGAGTCCGTATTATGATTTAGAACTTGTTGGTATAGTTGGATGAGGCCTCCGGGGCCATGGATTCCATTCGCACGTCGTGCAAGGTAAGTTTGAGCTCTAAAAGAGCTGCTGGTGCACAAGATCTGGTGCAACCGCGCCTGCGATTGTCCAGCCGCAGGTGCGAAACTGTAGATGCGGTCGAACCCTTGCAGATACGGTTATCGAGTGGGTTCCCAGGATCCGCAGATGCGGTCCTTTTCCGCAAAAGCGGAGCTGCAGATGCGGGCCTCTTTCCGCAGGTGCGATCCCAACCAATCCCTCCCATTTTCGTAGATGCGGACACTGGTCCGCAGAAGCAAGACAGCAGGTGCGGTCCACTCACCGCAGGTGCAAAAGTACTGGAGTCAATGAGGTCATTTTAAAAACGGGACTTAGACATACTTGAGGTCATATATTGCATCCTTGGGCGATTTAGGAGCTTCCAAAGGAGGGATTTCAACTTAGCACCTTGGGTTTCGAGTGGCGGGGCGACGAATTCGGAGGTTTGAGCGCATTCTTGAGTTGGAAGTAGGCCCAAAACGAGGCAAGTCTCCTTTCTAACCTTGTAAGAGGGAATTATCCCCATAGGTGTTTGATAAATTATGTGCTATTAATTGTGGGGGCTACGTACGCACGAGGCGACGAGAGTCCGTGCGTAGCTACTATTATACTTATGTCTGGGTAGTCTAGGACCTAAAAGCATGTTCTTCTTGTCGTACTTGTAATTTTATTGATAAATTCAAAGTGCTTTAATCATATCGAATTCGGCCAATGAATTTCTAAAGAAGACTGAACGTCATCTTCTTGACCATTAAAAGAGAAACTTGCCATATCCTTGGGTAATTATTTTTCATAATGAAATTTCTGGATTTACTGTTTGCATGTGTGTACTTATGAGTACCTGCGTCGCATGTATGATTCGCGAGTGAGGTAACTTTATTATTTATATTGACCGCGTCGCATGTACGATTCGCGAGCGGGGTAATTGATGCATCTATGGTTCGTACTGTTCTACCCTTCGGCAATGCACATTTATTATTTCGTTGGATCAGCCGTACGCCCTCGACATATTATGTATATGTGATTTGCTTGGTATTTTTCTGTGTTAGTCAATCGGTTAAAATGCTCTAGAGAATGAACTAGTAACCTGTATGATAGGAATTTGACTCATAATTGTACTTGTGGGAAGACTTGGCATTTTTTTGTCTTTACTATTTATTCATATTTGCTATTCATGCTTAGCCTTAATCTCAAATATACTATTTGGTCCTAGTAAGTGCCGAGTCGACCTCTCGTCACTACTTTTTCGAGATTAGACTGGATACTTACTGGGTACATAAAGTTTATGTACTCATGCTACGCTTATGTACTTAATTGTAGAGGTTCTGAGGCAGGTGCATCTGGTTATCAGTCTGGAGCCCGTTCTTGACTTCACGAGGTCAGAGGCTTCATGGTGAGCTTCTTCTCTTGATGTCGTTCAGCGGCACATTGGAGTCTTTCCCTTTTTTGTTGTTCTTTATATACCTCTCAGACAGTAGGATAAACATATTCTTTTGATTCCTTCTATTTGATGCCTGTAAACTTGTGACACTAGTTCCTGGCACACACATTGGTAGACTACTCTTTTGGATATGTAATTAGTTAAGGTTGACTTCTTGATCTTTGAAATTTAAATGCCCTTGCTATTTATCACATTTTCATGCTTAGTGACTAAAATTTTGAAATGATGGAAAGGTTTTCAAAAAAATAAAAATAAACTAGACTCACTAGACGAATGGTGTTGGCTTGCCTAACATCGGTGTTGGGCCCCATCGCGACCTAGATTAGGATTTTGGTCGTGAAAACATGGTATCAGAGCTCTAGGTTCATGTAGGTCTCACAAGTTACGGGCAAACCTAATAGAGTCTTGCGGATCGGTACGGAGACGTCTGTATTTATCTTCGGGAGGCTATAGGGTGTTAGGAAATCTCTCTTTATTCACCTTCTATCGTGCAGTTGATAGTATGCTAAATCTCACTCTTCTATTCTCTCACAGATGGTGATGACGCGCACAACTGATGTTCCAGACCCGGGAGAGGCCGCTAACCCCGTCGTTAGAGGCAGAGGTCGGGGGAGGGCACCGGCCCGAGGTAGGGGACGAGGGCGTCCAAGAGCTGCCACAGTTGCACCACCAGCGGATCCAGTAGGGGATCCTATTATTGAGGAGCAGGGTGAGGTGCCCACAGCAGATCCTGCCCCGATGGATTTCATGACGGCGTCGGGCTTTCAAGAGGTTATGGACCGTATGATGCAGTTCATGGATACTATGACCCAGGCTGGTTTATTTCCAGCAGACCCGACCACATATCAGGCGGGAGGGGGAGCACAGACCCCTACTGCCCAGGCCCCATGACATGCAACTGCGGTCTATCAGACCCCGAGTACACTGCCCGCAGGTGGGGCCCAGCCAGTAGTAGTAGCAGCACCTGAGCCCAGACCCGCTGCGGACGACGATCCGCAGAAGCTATTAGACAGATGGACCAGACTGCACCCTCATGTCTTCGGAGGCAAGCATCATGAGGATGCTCAGGATTTTATTGATAGGTGCAGGGACAGATTGCACAACATGAGGATACTGGAGTCTCATGGAGTTGACTTCACTACTTTCCAGCTAAAGGGCAGGGCCCGTAGATGGTGGCAGTCTTATGTTCTTGGCAGACCAGCGGATTATCCTCCCATCACTTGAGAGCAGTTAACTCAGTTATTCCTGGACATGTATATTCCACCCTCTAAGAGGGAAGAGTTGCGGTATCAGTTTGAGCAGCTGGAGCAGGGTCAGATGTCAGTGAACGACTACGAGACGAGGTTTTCTGAGTTGTCTCGTCATGCACTTATGATACTTCCTACTGACGCAGAGAGAGTGCAGAGGTTTGTAGCAGGGTTGCACGCTGGTATTAGGGCCAACATGGCCCGAAAGGTGGAGATGGGGACTCCTTATCAGCTAGTAGTGGAGATCGCTCACGGGATTGAGGGATAACGTTTGAGGAGTAGAGAGTAAGGACATTAGTATAAGAGGGCTCGACTCTCAGGAGATTTTAGAGGTACCCCGGTTAGGGGCAGAGGTCAGTTTGGTAGGGGACATCCCAGCAGGCCGCCATATTCAGCACCCTCACCACCTCCTCGAGGCGCTACAGTGAGGCCTTATCTCAGTGTGATGCCGGAGAGTTCTTATCGCCCACCAGCTATTCAAGGTTCCTCTGGCGGGTATTCTGGTCATCAGGGATCTTCCAGCTTTTATTTCAGTACTATGCCAGAGAGTTCATACCATCCTCCAGCTATTCAGGGTTCTTCCAGTGGTTATTCTAGCCACCAGGGCCAGTCTTCGGGGCAGTAGGATATGGTGCCGAGAGGTTGCTATAAGTGTGGGGATCCAGGTCACATAAAGAGGATTTGTCCCAGGCTTCAGGGCAAGGTAGTGCAACAGAGTCACCAACCTATGGTTTCAGCACCGGCGGTCCGGCCAACCAAAGGTGGAGGACAGGCTGGTAGAGGTCATCCTAGAGGTGGAGGCCAAGCAGAGGGAGCTCAGCCAGCTCATGTTCAGTCAGGTGGAGGCCAATCAGCCGGCGCTCCAGCCAGATTCTATGTTTTCCCAGCCAGACCAGATGTAGTGGCCTCTGATGCCGTGATCACATGTATTATTTCGGCATGCGGTAGGGATGCTTTAGTATTATTTGATCCAGGGTGTACCTATTCATATGTATCATCCTTGTTTGCTCATTTTCTGGATATTCCTCGTGAATCCTTAGGTACTCATGTGTATATGTCCACTCCTATGGGCGATTCTATGGTTGTGGACCGGGTATATCGGTCCTGTGTGGTCACATTCTGTGGGTTCGAGACCATAGTGGACCTCTTGTTACTTGATATGACTGATTTTGAGGTCATTCTAGGCATGGATTGGTTATCTCCTTATCATGCCATCCTAGATTGCCATGCCAAGACTATTACCTTAGCCATGCCTGAGTTGCCGATATTGGAGTGGAGAGGTTCCTCGGTTAGTGCATCTAGTCGGGTTGTTTCTTTTCTAAAGGCTCGACGTATGGTCGAGAAGGGTTGTTTTGGACTATCTTGCTTATGTGCGAGACACCACCGCAGAGTCTCCGACGATTTATTCGGTGCCAGTGGTTTGGGAGTTTGCAGACATGTTTCCTTCAGACCTTCCAAGCATGCCACCAGATCGTGATATTGATTTTTGCATTGACTTAGCTCCAGGAACCCATCCTATATCTATCCCACCATACCGCATGCCATCGAAAGAATTAAAAGAATTTAAGGAACAACTTGAGGAGTTGTTAGCTAAGGGGTTTATCAGACTGAGTGTATCGCCTTGGGGTGCTCCAGTGTTATTTGTGAAGAAGAAGGATGGTACTATGCGGATGTGTATTGACTACTGCCAGTTGAACAAAGTCACCATCAATAAGTACCCGTCGTCGCGTATCGATGATTTGTTTGACCAGTTGCAGGGTGCTAGGGTGTTTTCTAAGATCGACTTGAGATCGGGATACCATCAGTTGAGGATTGGGGACTCGGATGTTCCGAAGACCGCCTTCCGTACCAGAGATGGCCATTATGAGTTCCTGATGATGTCCTTTGGCTTGACTAATGCCCCAGCAACGTTCATGGATTTGATGAACAGGGTGTTTAGGCCTTACATTGATTCCTTTTTCATTGTCTTCATTGATGACATCTTGATCTACTCACGTAGCCTGGGGGAGCACGAGCAGCATTTGAGAGTAGTGCTACAGACCTTGCGGGAACAAAAGTTGTATGCTAAGTTCTCCAAGTGTGAGTTCTGGTTAGATTATGTGGCATTCTTGGGACATGTGATATTCGGAGAGGGTATCAAGGTGGATCCTAAGAAGATTAAGGCAGTTCAGAGTTGGCCACGCTCTTCTTCCGCGACCGAGATCAGGAGTTTCTTGGGATTGGAAGGTTATTATCGCCGGTTTGTGGAGGGAGTTTCATCTATTGAGGCCCCTCTAACTAGATTGACCCAGAAGGGTGCCCCATTCCGATGGTCCGACGAGTGTGAGGCGAGCTTCCAGAGGCTCAAGACAGCTTTGACCACAACGTCAGTCCTAGTGTTGCCTTACGATTCGGGGATGTATACAGTTTATTGCGACGCTTCACGCGTTGGCTTGGGGTGTGTGTTGATGCAAGAGGGGCGAGTTATTGCATATGCTTCACGTCAGTTGAAGGTTCATGAGAAGAACTACCCCGTGTACGATTTGGAGTTGGCAGCGATTGTTCATGCTCTTAAGATTTGGATGCATTACTTGTATGGGGTGTCTTGTGAGGTCTATACAGACCACCGCAGCTTGCAGCACTTGTTCAAGTAGAGGGATCTTAATTTGAGGCAGCGTAGATGGCTTGAGTTGCTAAAGTACTATGACATCACCATTGTTTATCATCCGGGAAAGGCGAATGTGGTTGCAGATGCCTTAAGTATAAAGGCAAAGAGTATGGGTAGCTTGGAATTTATCTCAGCAGAGGAGAGGCCACTAGCTCTGGACATTCTTCCCTTGGCTAACAGACTTGTGAGGGTGGACATTTTAGAGCCCAGCCGAGTTATTGCATGTGTTGTTGCTCAGTTTTCATTGTTGGGGCAAACCAAGGCTCGACAGTTTGATGATCCGCACTTGGAAGTTCTCCGGGAGACGGTACTACAAGGTGGTTCCAAGGAGGTTTCTATTGGCGAGGATGGTGTTCTACGACTTCAGGGTCGCCTATGTGTTCATGATGTTGATGGCCTGAGGGAGAGGATCCTAGAGGAGGCTCACAGTTCCCGGTATTCTATTCATCCTGGTGCTACGAAGATGTATCGTGACCTGAGGCAGCACTAATAGTGGAGGCGGATGAAGAAATACATAGTGGAGTACGTGGCTAGATGTCTAAATTGCCAACAGGTTAAGTATGAGCACCAGAGACCAGGAGGCCTACTCTAGCAGATGCCTATACCTGAGTGGAAATGGGAGCGCATCACTATGGACTTCATAGTTGGGTTGCCACGGACTTTGCGAAAGTTCGATGCAGTTTGGGTTATTGTGAACAGGTTGACCAAGTCGGCGGATTTCATTCCAGTAGCCACTACTTACACTTTAGAGAGGTTGGCCCAGATCTACATTTGGGAGATAGTCTGGTTGAACAGTGTGCATGTTCCATTATATCAGATAGAGGTCCTCAGTTCACTTGAGCTTTTGGAGAGCAGTACATAGTGAGTTGGGCACCGGGGGTAGAGCTCAGCACATCATTGCACCCTCAGATTGACGGGCAGTCGAAGCGAACAGTTCAGATATTAGAGGACATGATCAGAGCATGCGTGATTGACTTTGGAGGGCAGTGGGATCAGTTTTTTCCCTTGGCCGAGTTTTCTTACAACAACAGCTATCAGTCCAGCATTGAGATGGCTCCATTTGAGGCCTTGTATGGTCGGCGATGTCGTTCACCCATCGGGTGGTTTGATCCTGGCGAGGCTAAGTTATATGGCACCGATTTGGTGAAGGATGCTTTGGAGAAAGTAAAGCTGATCCAGGAGAGGCTTCGCACAGCACAGTCCAGACAGAAGAGTTACGCGGATCAGAAGGCGCGTGATGTATCATTTATGGTCGGCGAGAAGGTTCTCTTGAAAGTCTCGCCAATGAAGGGTATTATGAGATTCGGAAAGAAGGGAAAGCTGAGCCCAAGGTTTATAGGTTCGTTTGAGGTGTTGAGGCGAGTGGGGGAGGTTGCTTACGGAGGTTCGGGCGCGTTCTTGAGTTGGAAGTAGGCCCGAAACGAGGCAAGTCTCCTTTCTAACCTTGTAAGAGGGAATTGTCCTCATAGGTGCTTGATAAATTACGTGCTATTAATTGTGGGGGCTACGTATGTATGAAGTGACGAGAGCCCGTGCGTAGCTACTATTATACTTATGCCCGGGTAGTCTAGGACCTAAAAGCATGTTCTTCTTGCCGTACTTGTAATTTTACTGATAAATTCAAAGTGCTTTAATCATATCGAATTCATCCAATGATTTTATAAAGAAGACTGAACGTTATCTTCTTGACCATTAAAAGAAACTTGCCATATCCTTGGGTAATTATTTTTCCTGATGAAATTTCTGGATTTACTGTTTGCATGTGTTTACTTATGAGTACCTGCGTCACATGTATGATTCGCGAGCAGGGTAACTCTATTATTTATATTGACCGCGTCGCATGTACGATTCACGAGCGGGGTAATAGATGCATCTATGGTTCGTGCCGTTCGACCCTTCGACAATGCACATTTATTATTTCGTTGGATCAGCCGTATGCCCTCGGCATATTATGTACATGTGATTTGCTTGGTATTTTTCTGTGATAGTCAATCGGTTAAAATGCTTTAGAGAATGAACTAGTAACCTGTATGATAGGAATTTGACTCATAATTGTACTTGTGGGGAGACTTGGCATTTTCTTGTCTTTACTATTTATTCATATTTGCTATTCATGCTTAGCCTTAATCTCAAATATATTGTTTGGTCCTAGTAAGTGTCGAGTCGACCTCTCGTCACTACTTCTTCGAGATTAGACTGGATACTTACCGGGTACATAGTGTTTATGTACTCATGCTACGCTTATGTACTTAATTGTACAGGTTCTGAGGCAAGTGCATCCGGTTATCAGTCCGGAGCCCGTTCTTGACTTCGCGAGGTCAGAGGCTTCACGGTGAGCTGCTTCTCTTGATGCCGTTCAGCAGCACATTGGAGTCTTTCCCTTTTTTTTTGTTCTGTCTATATCCTCTCAGACAGTAGGATAGACATATTCTTTTGATTCCTTCTATTGGATGCCTGTAATTGTGACACTAGTTCCTGGCACACACACTGGTAGACTACTCTTTTGGATATGTAATTAATTAAGGTTGACTTCTTGATCTTTGAAATTTAAATGCCCTTGCTATTTATCACATTTTCATGCTAAGTGACTAAAATTTTGAAATGATGGAAAGGATTTCAAAAAAACAAAAATGAACTAGACTCACTAGACGAATGGTGTTGGCTTGCCTAACATCGGTGTTGGGCGCCATCGCGACCTACATTAGGATTTGGGTCGTGACATTCATTAATTAGGGCGGCTCAACGGAACTGGTGGCTTAAAAGTAAAATATATTAAAGATCCTGAAAATTCTTTCATAAGATTCGTATAATATTGAAACAAAAAAAATCTACATGGTTTTGATCTAGTGGTGAGAGAGCAACATATAATGTGTGGGTTAGGCGCACACCGTATGGTATTGAATTCCCCTCTATATAAAAACATAACATTAAGTGAAAAATATAAAAGGGTTGAGCCTATTATCCATCGTATTTTGAACCTTACGACATTTGTCTTGAGAATTTCTTAGTTAAAAAAAAAACGAAACACAAAAGAATTTGCTTTCTCATGTGTGGATCAATCAAATGTGACAAAAAGAAATTGCTACTTTAAAGAATTGAGTTGAAATTAGGAAGTAAACTAGTGAAAAAATGAAAAAAGACTATACATAAAGAAAAAAAAAATTGATGAGAAGGTAAATATATTATTTAATTTAATGGGAGAAAAGTTTTACCCTGTTATCTCATTCAATCCTACGGATGGGATCGGCTTCAGTAGATTTTGCTCCAGTATTATTCAGTGATTGGTTGAGATCATGCCAGCTCAGCTTAATAGAATCCAATGGCTGTAATTCGTTGTTTAAAAAGCAAAGTCAATTACTCTCTATTAATTTAAAGCTCAAAAACCTACACTTACCCGCTGCGATTCTCGTCGTCTTCTCCTTCGTGGCTTCATATTTTTATGAACACCCAACAACTTGAAACGGGTAAAAGCTCCTCGGATGGTACCAAGTAATTACTTTGTTAAAAAGAATTTGTTCGTTATTTTTTTGGGGTTTCGATTTTTAAAGACTGAATCTGCAATTCTGCATGTTATTATGACTGATTGAGTCATGGTTTTTAAAGTTTCAATGGCTGGTCGAAAGAAAGTAAACTTGTTCTAATATTTCAGCTTGTGGGAACAGATGAAGAACTGATAGTATTTTTCTTGCTTTTCGTTTTTTACCCAATATTCTCAAGTATTCCTCCGTAATCAATCCAATTAGTTTCTATTAGGCTGAGTTGGCATGATCTCAAGCCATCATTGAACAATACTGGAGCAGACTTCAATTGCCTTACCCTAGAGCTACCTTGTAATTTTTAGCTTCTATAAATTTAACTTTTTGCTTTATGCATTCTTGAAGCAATAATTTATTATCTCCTAATGGCAAGAGGACCAGCAATAAATCTCCTTTATCTATATTTATCCAAGAATAACAGTTCAAAGTTTAGATTTTTCTCAGTTTCCAGTAGATTCCTACATACCCATTTCACAGAACCAAAACAAATCCAAGATTTTCACATTTGTGGACACCCGTTACCAATCCCACCTCAATTTTCACCTTTATGTTTTAATCAATGGAAAAGGTTTGATCTTTTTAATTTTTATGGACACCCTTTTTCCACAGTGGTGGAAAATGAAAATGAAGATAATGAATCAGAACTTTGTAATTTGGATGTGGAAGAGAATGAGTGTGAAAATGGAACATTAGGATCTGAGAAAAGATTGAATTTTGTTCAAATAGCTAGTCGTGATCCGGTGGAAATTTATAGGGAGCTTAGGGATGCTTCCAAGGGGGAAAAGCAAACGCGAGCTGATTGGGATACTTTGATTGAGATTTTTAGATGTTTTGCTAAGTCCGGATGGGCTTCAAATCAGGCTCTAGCTGTGTATATTGGGGCTGCATTCTTTCCTACAGCAGCGCATAAGTTTCGTAACTTTTTCTTTAACAAGTGCAAGGTTGATATTGCAAAGTACTTAGTGTCGCTTGGTCCGTACATTGAGGCTGAAAAGTTTCTGTTTCCGATCTTCGTGGAGTACTGCTTAGAAGAGTTTCCTGATGAGATTAAAAACTTCAGGAAAATGGTTGAGTCGGCGAATTTGACAAAACCTCATACTTGGTTTCCGTTTGCCAGGGCGATGAAACGCAAGATCATATATCATTGTGGTCCCACAAATAGTGGTAAAACATATAATGCATTGCAAAGGTTCATGGAAGCGAAGAAGGGAATTTATTGTAGTCCTCTAAGATTGTTGGCGATGGAGGTTTTCGATTAGGTGAATGGATTAGGAGTATATTGTAGTCTTCTTACGGGGCAGGAGAAGAAGCATGTCCCATTTTCTAATCACGTTGCTTGCACGGTTGAGATGGTTTCAACTGATGAGATGTATGATGTAGCAGTTATTGATGAAATCCAAATGATGTCGGACTGATCGCATAGAGGTTATGCATGGACAAGGGCTCTACTAGGGTTGAAGGCTGACGAGATACTTGTTTGTGGAAATCCAAGTGTACTGGATATTGTTCGCAAAATCTCTTCTGAAACTGGGGATGAGTTGGTAGAGCAACATTATGAGAGGTTTAAGCCATTGGTTGTTGAAGCCAAGACTCTTTTAGGTGATCTGAAAAATGTGAGGTCCGGGGATTGTGTTGTTGCTTTTTCAGGGAGAGAAATATTTGAGGTAAAATTGGCGATTGAGAAGCATACTAATCACCGTTGTTGTGGAATATACGGTGCCTTACCACCAGAAACTCGAAAACAGCAAGCTACCTTGTTTAACGATCCAAACAATGAGTTTGATGTCTTGGTTTCCAGCGACGCGGTCGGAATGGGCTTAAACCTGAACATTCGAAGAATCATCTTCAACACCCTGTCAAAGTACAATGGTGACAAGATTGTTCCTGTTCCATCGTCACAGGTGAAGCAGATTGCCGGAAGAGCTGGTCGAAGGGGAAGTCGCTATCCTGAAGGACTAACCACCACTTTACAGCTGGAGGATTTAGACTATTTAATCGAGTGTCTGAAGAAGCCATTTGACGAAGTTCACAAAGTTGGGCTCTTTCCTTTCTATGAGCAGGTTGAGTTATTTGCGGGGCAAATTCCAAACTCTACATTCTCCGAGCTGCTTGATAGGTTTGGTGAAAATTGCCGTTTGGATGGTTCTTATTTCTTGTGCCAGTATAACCACATAAAAAAGATAGCTAACATGCTGGAGAAAGTTCAAGGATTATCTCTTGAAGATCGTTTCAATTTTTGCCTTGCTCCTGTTAACATTAGAGACCCAAAAGCAATGTACCATCTTCTCAAGTTTGCGTCATCGTATGCACAAGAGCTGCCTGTTAATATAGCAATGGGCATGCCAAAATGTTCTGCTCGTAATGATTCGGAGCTCTTGGATCTTGAGACTAGGCACCAAGTGTTGTCCATGTATATGTGGTTATCTAAATACTTTGAGAACGACAAATTTCCATATTTCAAAAATGCTGAGGCAATGGCAACAGGGATTGCTGAGTTACTAGGTGAATCACTAGCAAATGCTCGTTGGAAACCAGAGTCAAGGAATTCCGGGAAACAGAAAGGCCAGGAGAAGGATGGTGGTAATGAAAGGCCAAGGTCAGTTGTTACGTTCCACTGATTCGGTTATTTCTTTCTCGACTTCATTTGAGCAATTTAAATAATATACACATCTAAATTATGCTGGATGATCGAGTCGAACTCATGCCCCTCTCATGAATTGATAAAGGCATATTTTATATTTCCTAGTTTGTTATGATCACCTAATTATCACTTAACGAGGTACTTCCAAAATCATTGCAATTGTGGAAGTGATGTGATTGGCCATTATAGCTATTTCATCTTTACTCTTCATTCTCCACTGAAGTATTAAAATTTGTAGCTTTAATATCTGATTCTGACTTGGTCATTTTAATCCGTTTTCCTTGAGATTCCTCTGGCGAAAGGCAATAATTAATACGACTGATTCTAAAGGTAATATCACTGATCGAGTACATGTTACTGCACATTAATACTGGGCTTCTTCTAACCTAAGTTGCGCGCACTTAGGGGTGGCATTTTTGGCTCAAGCCCAACTAACCCGCCCAACTAACCCAACAAATAATGGGTTGGGCAGCAAAAAATTTAATTGATGGGTCGTTTTGGGCTGAGCCCATTTCAACCCGTAAAAATAATCAGCCCAACGTAACCCGTTTAGATGCCCAAACTGACCCGTCAAACTCCCAAAACCTAAATACCACAGATAGCTTTCTCTCTCTACGCTCAGAAACGGGTGTTTCTGAACTTCAAAACGATCCCGGCGTCTTCCTTTTCTCCGGCGACTCCTTCTCTTCGACGTCTTCCTTTTCTCCGGCGACTCCTTCTCTTCGGCGTCTTTTTCTCCGGCGACTTCCTTTTCTCCGGCAGGTCAGTGTCTCTATACCCATTGATTTGGGTATTGGATCCAAGGAGCTTCACAATTTTCTTCCTTATTTTCTTTGTGATTTATACATTTTTATGTTAAATGATCGTAAATTTTTAATCTTTTTTTCTTAGGTGTGTGTGTATGATTATCCTTTGAATATGATAACTTGATAATGAGTTGATGTACGTATTCACAATCGTCATCCTAATGGTGCGTTTTTCAATTTTCGGTGCGAAATTGATTTTGCCTAGGGTTCATATTTCTGTGCACAACTATAATAGTATTAGGATAAAGCAATTTGCCAGAAGAATCTGAGAAACTTCAAATATTTTCTCCAGTGCTTGAACTTCAAAAAGAAAGAATCAGTCCTATTGGAAGTTCATCATATAGTCTCTTGCTGACAAAATCAAAAAAAGAGTTAAGTAAAAAATTAACTTATTTGCCAGAAGAATCTAAGAAACTGAATCGCTTCATAGTATTTTTTGGTTTATCAAAAGCAGAATTGGTCTCTAGAAGGATTTGACGAATTCAAAACACAGTTTTATTTCTTAGTGTTATGGCCTGTAGTAGAACTGTTATAATAGCAGAAATAATTTGAGCTAAAATAAGAGAAAGATGTGGATATGGATAAAAGATACAAACATGGATGAATATTGAGTGGAATGCCTTTTGGTGTGATATTTGAGAATGCACCCCACAAACAAACACACAACTTCAAATAAAGAAAGTAAATGGTGGGGGGTGAGGGGGGAGATTGTAAGTAGTTGAATCATTTTGGTGGTTGAAGATTGGAGATAAGTGTCAAGAGGTTTCATGCCATTAACATGAAAAGAAATTGGAGCTGTTAAATATTAGACATCTTAACAGCTAAAGCAGCAAGAAACAATTAGGCAGAAATAGGAAGAAAAAAAAAAAGTAGAGAAACTCTTATAGTGTGTCTTGCTTTTGAGTTTTGAGTTTAGATAAAGTTTGTGTTTAGGGTTGAGGGCTTGCATTTATTTTAAGATTTTTTTAAAAATAAAAAAAGGTGGTGGGAGTTGAAACCTCAAACAGAAAATTTTGAGTTATGTTCATGAGGGAAGGAAGAGAAATTTTGAGTGTCATTTTATTTGTGTCATTGTGCACTTTTGATTTGTGTAAATACTTTATGGTTTCTTTATGAAATTCTAAACTATACAGTCCAGTAATATCTCATATGATTTATAACTTGTTGCCATTTTTAATTAAATATTCAGATTTACCTCAAGCTCTTCACGATAAGTACAAGGGATGGTTGAGCCATGAAGTCGTGTAAGAA
>ML286885.1:0-53102 GCA_005239495.1 Nicotiana undulata | reverse complement strand
TCCTTCAAGAATCGCCCAAAAAGCTCTCCTCCGCTCAACAATGGTGTAAAAGAGGGTTTAAGTCGCGGAAGGGCTTTTTAATAACTGCCCAGGTTTTTATTCTCTGCGATCGCAGCCTTTCCCCTGCGATTGCACTGACCAATTTCCCAGACCTCCGGGATCGCAGCACTATGCACGCGATCGCACAGTGCAATTGCCAGCCAACCACACGCGTGTCTCTTCCTCTGTGCGATCGCAGCCTTTTCCACGCGATCGCACTGACTTGTCCTCCCTCTACTCTGCGATCGCACCTCCCTTCATGCGATCGCATAGAACAAATCTGAGCCTGACCATATTAACTCTATGCGATCGCATTTCTTCACCCGCGATCGCAGTGAACAAAATCACTGTGCAGAAAAACCAGAAAACCAGCAATTGTTCTAAGTCCAAATGAGTTCGTTAATCACCCGAAATCAATCCCGAGCCCCTCGGGACCCCAACCAAACTTAACAACATATCTCATAACATCATTCAAACTTATTTGCACTCTAAAAACATCAAAACACTAAAATTACATCGGATTGAAGCCTATGATTTCCAAAAACTTCGGAAACGCGCATTTGATCAAAAACCCAACCAAATCATTTCCGAATGACCTGAAATTTTTCGGGAAAGTCCAAAATGACCTAATGAAGCTACATCAACTCTCGGAATCCCATTCCGACCCTCGGATCAAAATATCGCCTATCAACCGGAATTTGCCAAAATACTAACTTCGCCAATTCAAGCCTAATTCTACATCGGGCATCCTAAACATATTCTGAACACACTCCTAAGTCCCAAATCACCTAACGAAGCTATCCGAACCATAAAATACGTATTCCGAGGTCGTTTACCAATAAGTCAACTCTTAGTTGACTTTTCCCATTTTAAGGTTGTTCTTAAGGACTAAGTGACTAAATTCTCATTTAACCATTTCGATTTCAAGCCTATCAACTCTAACACATTAATAATAGAATAACCAACATATAATAAGCCACTAACAACAGTTATAATGCAGGTTTTACGTAATGACAGACCGGGTCGTTACATGTATCCCCTCTTAAACATGAATTAGGTCAAGCGTAGTTCAATTTACATCATGTAGAAAATCATAAGATGATTTTACACATAATATCTTTTGACAGTGTCTGAGTTGATTGGCTTTGGCTAGATTTCCCCGCCTATCTGTGCGAGTATTAGTGCTCCTACGGTCAGTATTGTGTGAACTATGTAAGTACCTTGCCAGTTGGGGGATAATTTCCCCTTTGCTTCATCTTGATGCGGGAAGATCCTTTTCAGCACCAGCTGCCCTGATGTGAATTGTCTCGACCTGACTCTTTTGTTAAATGCTCTGGATATTCTATTCTGTTAAAGATGACTGTGACACACTGCGTTCATCCTCTTTCCATCTATGAGGGCTAGTTGCTCATAGCAGCTCCTAATCCATTCCGTGCCACTGAGCTCGGCTTCTTGTATGATCCTCATGGAAGGAATTTCTACCTTGGCGGGAATGACAACTTCAGTACCATAACCCAGCAGATAGGGAGTTGCCCTGGTTGATGTGCGGACCATGGTACGGCATCCCGGTAAGGCGAATGGTAGCTTCTCGTGCCATTGTTTGTGATTTTCTACCATTTTCCTCAGTATCTTCTTGATGTTTTTGTTGGTACCTTCAACGACTCCGTTCACTTGAGGCCTATATGATGTGGAATTCTTGTGCTTGATTTTTAAAGTCTCACACATGGCTTTCATCAGATGACTGTTGAGATTGGTGGCATTGTCAGTGATGATGGACTATGGAACCCCAAACCGACAAACAATTCGATCGCGAAACAAATCTGCAACAACCTTCTTCATCACAACTTTGTAAGATGCAGCTTCAACCCATTTGGTGAAGTAGTCAATTGCCACCAAAATGAATCGGTGCCCATTTGAGGCGGTGGGCTTGATTGGACCGATGACATCCATTCCCCAAGCGGCAAAGGGCCAAGGTGAGCTTGTTGCATTAAGCTCGTTCGGTGGTACTTTCATATCTTCATGTACTTGGAATGGGTAGCACTTATGAACATATCGTATGCAATTTGTTTCCATCGTCATCCAAAAATAATTGGCCTTGAGTATTTTCTTGGCCAAGACAAAACCGTTCATGTGTGGACCGCAGGTTCCAACATGTATCTCCTCCAGCAACTTAGAAGCTTCCTTTGCGTTGACACACCTTAATATTCCCAGGTCAGGAATTATTCTATATAGGGTTCCTCCACTCTGGAAGAAATGATTGGACAATCTCCGAAGCGTGCATTTCTGAGTATAGTTTGCATGCTCCGGGTATTCTCCTTTCACTAAATACTCTTTGATGTCGTGGAACCAAGGTTTTCCATCTATTTCTTCTTCAACATGGGCACAATATGCTGGCTGATTACGGATCCTTGCTGGGATGGGATCGATGAAGTTCTTGTCCGGATGCTGTATCATTGATAACAAAGTAGCCAATGCGTCAGCAAACTCGTTCTAAATTCTAGGAACGTGCCAAAACTCTATCTTTGTGAACCTCTTCTTCATTTCTTGCACATGATGGAAATACAACAATATCTTGGAATTCTTGGTAGCCCATTCTCCTTGTGCCAGGTGCACAAGAAGATCTGAATCTCCAATCACTAGCAGTTCCTGAATGTTCATATAAACAGCCATGTTGAGCCCTAATATGCAAGCTTCATGTTCTGACATGTTGTTGGTGCAGGGGAATCTGAGTTTGGAAGATACTGGATAATGTTGGCCAGTTTCTGATACCAAGACGGCTCCAATCCCGACTCTTTTGAAGTTTTCCGCTCCGTCAAAAACATTCTCCAACCATCGTAGGCTTCAACAATGTCTTCTCCTATGAATGATATTTCTTCATCAAGAAAATAAGTTTTCAGGGGTTTGTATTCTCCTCCCACAGGGTTTTCACCAAGGTGGTCTGCCAATACTTGTCCCTTGACTGCCTTCTAAGTTACATAGACAATGTCGAATTCACTCAGCAAGATTTTCCACTTGGCAAACCTTCCAGTGGGCATGGGCTTCTGAAAGATGTATTTCAAAGGATCCATCCTCGATATGAGATACGTCGTGTAAGCACAGAAGTAATATCTTAGTTTATGAGCTATCCAGGTTAATGCAGCAAGTGCATTCTAGCAGAGAGTACCGTGCTTCATAAGGTGTGAACTTGTTACCCAAGTAATAGATGGCCTGCTCCTTTCTCCCTATATCATCATGTTATCCTAGAACACAACCAAAAGCTCCGTCTAACACTGCAAGGAAGAGTAGCAGTGGTCTACCAGGCTTTGGCGGGACTAAGACCGGTGGTGTGGACAAGTACTCCTTGATTTAGTCAAAATCCTTTTGACAATCTTCGGTCCAACTAGTTGCAGCGTCCTTCTTTAGCATCTTGAAAATTGGCTCACATAGTTGAGGTGTCCCAGGAAACACATCACATATTTCTTACTTTTTGGTGATGGTAATTCTTGGATGGCTTTGACCTTTGAGGGATCCAATTTTATTCCCCGGCGGATGACGATGAACCCCAATAGCGTTCTGGCAGGAACCTCGAATGCACACTTTGCGGGATTTAGTTTCAGGTTGTACTTCCGGAGTCTGTCGAAGAATTTCCTCAGGTTCGCTCTATGATCTGTTTCCTTCTTGGATTTAATGATGACATCATCCACATATACTTATATCTCTTTGTGTATCATATCATGAGAAATAGTGGTCATGGCCCTCATGTAGGTGGCCCCAGCATTCGTTAAGCCGAACGACATAATCTTGTAACAGTACACTCCTCATGGTGTAATGAAGGCTATTTTCTTAGCGTCCTTCAGTCCATCCAAATCTGATGGCAACTGGCGAAGCAATCCACAAAAGACTGGAGTTCATGCTTGGCACAATACTCGATCAAAATGTGTATATTCGGCATTGGGAATCATCCTTTGGGCTAGCTCTATTGAGATCCCGATAACCGACGCAGACTCTGACTTTCCCATAATTCTTTGGAACTGTCATGTTGGCTAGCCAAAATGGATATTCAACTACCCTGAGGACCTTGGCTTAGATATGCTTAGTAACCCCCTCCTTGATTTTCAGGCTCATATCTGGCTTGAATTACCTGTGTTTTTGCTTCACTGGCAGACACATTATGTCACAACCCAATTCTCCCTCCGACTGGGTCTCATGACGGCACCTAGTCTAGATGACTAGGTAATCCTATACCTTAAGTGAAATTTAGATAAAACAGGTAAAATAACAGTAAGTGAAATAAATCATAGTAAAGTCGACGCCGCTCGACATTAACAGTTACTTTACCCAGAACCCAGAATATCACCATACATCACAAGCTACTCTACTGCTCAATATGTACAACTGGATAGAAAAGACCATATAGTTTCATCTACAAGTACTACAACTTCAAGATAGGAAGGGGACTCGGAGATCTGCGGACGCTGCAGATTATACCTCCAGTCTCCTGATACTGCTGCTGCTGGCTAGCAGAGATACCGCGTACTAGGACCTGGATCTGCACATGGGGAAAACATGCGCAGAAGGGCATGAGTACTCCATATTCGGTACCCAGTAGGTGCCAAGCCTAACCCCAGTCAAGTAGTGTCGAGGTCAGGTAGAGGCCCTACTAAGGTTTGCAAAGTAACAGATATAGAGAACAAGTAAGTAAAGCATATGATAATCGACAGGAATTATGAGTAAATGCTAGGAAGAAATGGTATAATCAAATGCTCGGATCAACGCAATATATATATATATATATATATAAAGATCTGTAAGAAAGTAAAGGTACAACGCATCTCTGCCCGCAATCCCTATGTATGCAATGCAGTATGAGGAAAAGGCTCAGGTCTATGCCCACAATCCCTGTATGCAATGTAGAATGAAGGAAAGGCTCAGGTCTATGCCCGCAATCCCTGTATGCAATGTAGAATGAAGGAAAGGCTCAGGTCTATGCCCGCAATCCCTGTATGCAATGCAGAATGAGGGAAAGTCCCAGGTCTATGCCCGTAATCCTTGTATGCAATGCAAAATGAGGGAAAGGCTCAGGTCTATGCCCGCAATCCCTGTATGCAATGCAAAATGAGGGAAAGGCTCAGGTCTATGCCCGCAATCCCTGTATGCAATGAAAAATGAGGGAAAGGCTCAGGTCTCTGCCCGCAATCCTTGTATGCAATGCATAATGAGGGAAAGACTCAGNGGTTTGAGGAAAAACCAGTTGGAAATCTCGAAGAAAATCATTAAATCAGTTTCAAAGAATAGTAACTATTGGAAAATCAGTTAGAAATCAATTTACCATGATAAATCTTAAGTTATTATGCAATTTAAATGACTTTAGTAATAATAGAGTTGAAAAGGAAGCATTATGTAGAAAGAAATAAGGAACTTCAGTGAAAATATCCCGTGCACGCGCTCGTCACCTCACATACACGGGGTTTTTATAGCAAAAACCAGTAAAATGCCTAAGGGAAATGCCCCAACACAGAGTTAGGGAAGCCCAGTTTCTAAGGTTAAAGATCACCTTAAAGGACTATATGTCCAAAAACACTCCAATTTTCATCACTCAACTCTCCGACTCGTTCCATTAACCTAATAACACATGAAAGACACAATTATCAGGGAATCGGGGCGCTAACTCTCAAAACGACCGGCCAGGTCGTTACATTCTCCCCCTCTTAAAAAAACCGTTCGTCCTCGAACGAGTATAGAGACATACCTGAGGATGTGAATAGATGAGGGTACTGACTCCGCATGTCCTGCTCGGTCTCCCAAGTCGCCTCCTCGACCGAATGACCCCTCCACTGTACCTTGACTGAAGCAATATCCTTCGACCTGAGCTTTCTGACCTGCATGTCCAAAATGGCCACATGCTCCTCAACGTATGATAGATCCTTGTCCAACTGAACTGAGCTAAAATCAAAAACATGAGTCGGATCACCGTGATACTTCCGGAGCATGGACACCTGGAATACCGGATGAACACCTGCTAGGTTGGGAGGCAAGGCCAACTCATAAGAAACCTCCCCAACCCGTTGCAATATCTCAAAATGGCCGATGAACCTCGGACTGAGCTTACCCTTCTTCCCAAATCTCATGACGCCCTTCATCGGCAATACCCGAAGCAAAACCCGATCACTAGTCATGAATGATAAATCACGAACTCTCCGGTCCGCATAACTCTTCTGTCTGGATTGGGCTGTGCGAAGTCTATCGTGAATCACCTTCACCTTGTCCAAGGCATCCTGAACCAAATCCGTACCCAACAATCGGGCCTTGCCCGGCTCGAACCATCCAACTGGAGACCTACATCGCCTACCATATAAAGCCTCAAACGGCACCATCTGAATGTTGGACTGGTAGCTGTTATTATAAGCAAACTCTGCAAGAGGTAAGTACTGATCCCATGATCCTCCAAAATCCATCACACAAGCACGAAGCATATCCTCCAATATCTGAATACTGCGCTCGGACTGTCCGTCTGTCTGAGGGTGGAATGATGTACTGAGATCAATTTGGGTACCCAACTCACTATGCAAGGCTCTGCAGAAGTGCAAGGTGAACTGAGGACCTCGGTCTGAAATAATAGATACCAGCACACCATGCAACCGGACTATCTCCCTCATGTAGATCTGAGCCAATCTCTCCGAAGAATATGTAGTCAATACCGGAATGAAATGAGCTGACTTGGTCAGCCGATCCACAATCACCCAAATAGCATCATACTTCCTCAGAGTCCGACCACAAAATCGATGGTAATCCGCTCCCACTTCCACTATGGAAGCCTCATCTGCTGAAGTAATTCTCCCGGTCTCTAATGCTCACATTTGACCAACTAACAATTGAGGCATCTGGCCACGAACTCCACTATATCCTTTTTATCCTCCGCCACCAGTAGTGCTGTCACAGATCTTGGTACATCTTCGCGGTGCCGGGATGAATGGAGTACCGCGAGCTATGGGCCTCCTCAAGGATCTACCTTTGCAGTCCATCTACGTCAGGCACACAAATACGACCCTTACGTCTTAACGCACCATCATCATCTATGGTCATACCTCTAACACCATCCCGCTGAACTCTATGCCGAAGAGCTCGAAGGTCGGGATCATCATACTGGCAATCTCGAATGAGGTCATAAAGAGAAGCTCGAGCAACAACGCAAGCGCAAACCCGGTGAGGCTCAGAAAGGTCCAACCTCACGAATTGGTTGGCTAAGGACTGAACATCCAAAGCTAAGGGCCTCTCAGCTGCATGAAGATATGCCAAACTACCCAACCTCTCAGCCCGGCGACTCAGGGCATCGGCCACCACATTGGCCTTCCCCGGATGGTATAATATGGTGATGTCATAATCCTTGAGTAGCTCCAACCACCTGCGTTGACGCAAATTTAGATCCTTCTACCTGAATATGTGCTGCAAACTTCGGTGATCCGTATATATCTCACAGGGAACCCCGTATATATAATGACGCCATATCTTCAGGGCGTGAACAATCTCTGGCAACTCAAGATCATGAACAGGGTAATTTTTCTCATGTACCTTCAACTGTCTGGACGCGTAGGCAATCACCCTACCGTCCTGCATCAACACCGCTCCCAAGACAATCCTCGAAGCATCACAATAGACTGTATAGGACCCCGAACCGGTAGGTAGAACTAACACTGGAGCTATAGTCAGGGCTTTCTTGAGCTTCTGAAAGCTCTCCTCACACTCCTCAGTCCATATAAAAGGTGCACCCTTCTGGGTCAATCTAGTCATGGGTGCTGAGATGGATGAAAATCCCTCCATGAAACGGCGATAATAACAAGCCAAACCGAGGAAACTCCGGATCTCTGTAGCTAAAGACGGCCTGGGCCAACTCTGCACTGCCTCCACCTTCTTCGGATCTACCTTGATCCCATCCGAAGATACTATATGGACTAAGAATGCCACAGAATCAAGCAAAAATTCACACTTAGAGAATTTGGCATTTAACTACTTCTCTCTCAAGGTCTGAAGCACGATCCTCAAGTGCTGCTCATGGTCCTCCTGGGACCGAGAATATACCAGAATGTCGTCAATAAACACAATGACGAAAGTATCAAGATGAGGCCGAATTACGCTGTGCATCAAGTGCATGAGGGCTACTGGGGCATTGGTTAGCCCGAATGACATAACAAGGAACTCGTACTAACCATATCTAATACTGAAAGCAGTCTTCGGGATATTCGACTCCCGAATCTTTAACTGATGATTGCCCGAATGAAGGTCAATCTTGGAGAATACCGTGGCACCCTGTAGCTAGTCAAACAAATCATCAATGCGAGGTAACAGGTACCTATTCTTCAGTGTAACCTTATTCAACTGCCTGTAGTCAATTCACATACGCATCGATCCATCCTTCTTTTTCACAAACAACACCGTAGCACCCCAAGGCGATACACTAGGCCTGATGAACCCCTTATCAAGCAGTTCCTGCAACTGTTCCTTCAACTCCTTCAACTCAGGAAGAGCCATGCGAAAGGGAGGAATGGAAATAGACTGAGTGCCAGGAAATAAATCAATGCTAAATCAATGTCTCTGTCAGGCGGCATACCCGTAAGATCATCTAGAAAAACATCAGGGTAGTCCCTCACAACTGGGACTGACTCAACTGTAGGGGTCTCAGCACTAGTATCCCTCACATAAGCCAAATACGCATCACACCCCTTTTCAACCATCCGCTGAGTCTTAAGAAAAGAAATGACTCGACGAGGAGTATACTCTAGAGAACCCCTCCACTCTAACCTCAGTAATCCTGGCATAGCCAGCGTCACGGTCTTGGCATGACAATCAAGAATAGCATAGTACGGAGATAACCAATCCATACCCAGAATAATGTCAAAATCTACCATGCTAAGTAATAATAAGTCAGCTATGGTCTCAAAACCGCTGGTATAAATCAAACACGACCGATATATGCGGTCCACAACAAGAGAATATCCCACAGGAGTAGAAACATATACGGGGGAACTCAAAGAATCTCGAGATATCCCCAAATGAGAGGCGAAATAAGATGACACATATGAATAGGTGGAACCTAGGTCAAATAATACCGATGCATCCCTATGACAAACGGGAACAATACCTGTGATAACCGAGTCTGAAGCAATGGCCTCGGATCTAGCTGGAAGGGCATAGTATCTGGCCTGACATCCCCCTCTAGGACGACCTCGTCCTCCCCGACCTCCACCTCGAGTTGCCTGAGATGGTGGGGCAGCAGCTGGGGCTGGAAGTATGGCTGGGGGACCTGGTGGCAGACGTAGTACCTGATAAGTCTCTAGTGGTGCACCCCTCCTAACTCTAGGGCAATCCTTGATCATATGACGAGGGCCACCACATCCAAAACAACCCCTCTGAGGGCGTGGCTGCTGCTGCTGACTTTGAACTGGCTTGTTGGACTGGCTGGTGATAGCACCTCGAGCAAGAGTCGCCTGAGATACTGGTGGTGCATAATAAGGCTCCCGAGGTCTAGGAAGTGCTGGAATACCACTGGCTGCTGGAAGAGCTGAATGTACTGGGCGACTGACAAAACCCCTACTATAGCGTGCAGGTGGTGCACGAGCTCCTGAGAAATGACCCGTCTATCGAGACATCTTGGCCTCTCTCTTCTCTTTGTCCCAGCCAACATTCTCTCAATCCTCCTAGCAATGCTCACAGCCTGCTGGTAAGTAATATCTGTCTCCAGCTCCCTGTCCATGCCAGTACGGATGCTGGGATGGAGCCCCTCAATGAAATGACAAACTCTCTCTTTGATAGTAGATACGAAGGCTGGTGCATGTCGTGCCAAGTCACTGAATCAGACTGCATACTCTGACACGGTCATAGTACCTTAGTGTAGCTGCTCAAACTCCGCACGCCAAGCGTCCCTAAGACTCTGAGGAACAAAGTCCATCAAAAACATATCAGAAAACTAAGCCCAAGTATGTGAGGCTGCCTCATCCGGACTGCTAAGCTCAAATGCACGCCACCACTGATAGGCTGCTCCTCTCAGTTGGAAAGTAGTAAAAGAGACCCCACTCGTCTCTACAATACCATGGTACGAAGGATGCGAAGACACTCCTCAAGAAAACCCAGAGCGTCATCTGAAGCTAATCCACTAAAATTAGGTGGGTGGTACTTCTTGTACCTCTCAAGACGGAGCTGCTAAGACTCAGATGCAGCTGCTCTGGCCTCAGGCTGAACTGGAGATGCTGGAGGCATAGGAATATACTCTGGGACTTGCCCTATGTGAACCCTCTACTCAGAAAGTACGGGTTGCAGGAGTCTGTGCCCTTCCCCCGGCCTGGGATGTAGCTGGGGCTAGCGGAAGTAGTCCCGCCTGAGACAGAGTACCGAAAGCACTCATGAACTGGGCCAAAGTCTCCTGGAGGCCTGGAGTGATAGTAGGGACCTCCGGTGCCCCTCCAACTGCAGTTGCTGGGGGATCCTCCGTCACTGCTCTAGCCGGTGCTCGAGCTGCACCGCGTGCTCGTCCCCTACCCCGACCCCTGCCTCTAGTGGCTCTGGCTGGGGGCTCGAGTGCGTGATCATCGGTACGTCCGGTGCGAGTGCGAACCATCTATAAGCAAGAATAGAATAGAGTTTAAGAATTTTGGGTAGTGGTAATCAGCACGAGAATGGATTCCAGGAAGTATTATCTTTATTAACAGTTACATAGCCTCTCGAAGATAAGTACGGACGTCTCTGCACCGATTCGCGAGACTCTAATAAACCGGCTTGTGATGTTTTGACTCCTATGAACCTAGACGCTCTAATACCAACTTGTCACGACCAAATTCTCCCTCCGACTGGGTCTCGTGATGGCACCTAGTCTAGAAGACTAGGTAATCCTATACCTTAAGCGAAATTTAGATAAAACAGGTAAAATAACAATAAGTGAAATAAATCATAGTAAAGTCGAAGCCGCTCAGCATTAACAATTACTTTACCTAGAACCCGGAATATCACA
The DNA here is from genome assembly GCA_005239495.1 of Nicotiana undulata. NCBI lineage: Eukaryota > Viridiplantae > Streptophyta > Magnoliopsida > Solanales > Solanaceae > Nicotiana > Nicotiana undulata. The sequence continues at coordinate 42,085 of ML286885.1, read as the reverse complement.
ATACATCACAAGCTACTCTACTGCTCAATATGTAAAACTGGATAGAAAAGACCGTATAGTTTTATCTACAAGTACTAAAACTTCAAGATAGGAAGGGGACTCGGAGATCTGCGCACGCTGCATATTATACCTCGAGTCTCCTGATACTGCTGTTGCTGGATCTGCACATGGGTAAAACATGCACAGAAGAGCGTGAGTACTCCACATTCGGTACCTAGTAGGTGCCAAGCCTAACCCCATTCAAGTAGTGACGAGGTCAGGTAGAGGCCCTACTGAGGTTTGCAAAGTAACAGATATAGAGAACATGTAAAGCATGTGATAATCGACAGCAATTATGAGTAAAGGCTAGCAAGAAACGGTATAATCAAATGCTCGGATTAACGCAATATATATATATATAAAGCTCTGTAAGAAAGTAAAGGTACAACGCAATGCAATATGAGGGAAAGGCTCAGATCTCTGCCTGCAATCCCTATGTATGCAATGCGGTGTGAGGAAAGGCTCAGGTCTATGCCCGCAATACCTGTATGCAATGCAGAATGAGGGAAAGCCTCAAGTCTATGCCCGCAATCCCTGTATGCAATGTAGAATGAGGGACAGGCTCTGGTCTATGCCCGCAATCCCTGTATGCAATGCAAAATGAGGGAAAGGCTCAGGTCTCTGCCCGCAATCCCTGTATGCAATGCAGAATGAGGGAAAGGCTCAGGTCTATGCCCGCAATCCCTGTATGCAATGCAAAATGAGGGAAATGCTCAAGTCTCTGCCCGCAATCTCTGTATGCAATGCAGAATGAGGGAAAGGCTCAGGTCTATGCCTGCAATCCCTGTATGCAATGCAGAATGAGGGAAAGGCTCAGGTCTATGCCTGCAATCCCTGTATGCAATGCAGAATGAGGGAAGGGCTCAGGTCTCTGCCCGCAATCCCTGTATTTATACGTGATATAAAGTGAATCTCCAAAATAACGTAATTTAAGGGTTTGAGGAAAAACCAGTTGGAAATCTCGAAGAAAAATCATTAAATCAGTTTCAAAGAATAGTAACGATTCGAAAATCAATTAGAAATCAATTTACCATGATAAATCTTAAGTTATTATGCAATTTAAATGTCAACAGTAATAATAGAGTTGAAAAGGAAGTATTATGTAGAAAGAAATAAGGAACTTCAGTGAAAATATCCTGTGCACGCGCTCGTCACCTCCCGTACACGGGGTTTTTATAGCAAAAACAAGTAAAAATGCCTAAGGGAAATTCTCCAACACAGAGTTAGGCAAGCCACTTACCTCGACTGTGCAAATCAATCAATAATCACGCTCTTGCCACGAGTATCCAACTCCGAGTGGCCCAAATCTATTCAATTTGATGGCATAATGTAAATATAAATTCAAGAAATCAAAGTAAATAATTAATTCAGGACTAATACGCGAAATTAGCAAATTTGACCAAAACGCCCCTCGGTCCCACATCTTGGAATCAGGTAAAATTTATATTTTCTGAACCCTTATTCACTCACGAGTCTAACCATATGAAAATCTCTCAAATCAGAGGTCAAATACTCAATCAAAACCCCAAAAATCTGTCCAGGAAGTTTCTTTAAATTTTCCCCAATTTCAACTCAAAAATCTCGAATTTAAGGGTTGAATTTAAAATTAAGAACATGGGAATTAACCTATGGTGTATAGTAATCACTTACCCCGATTACCCAGGTGAAAATCCTCTCAAAGATCGCCTCTCCCGAGCTCCCAAGACTCAAAAATGGTGAAATAACATAACCCTCAGATTTTTTGAATATGAACAGGGATTTCCGCGCATGCGGTCCCTTTCACCGCACCTGCGGAAAAAGGCATCGCAGGTGCGGGTTTCACTTAAGCTGGACAGAGGTCGCGCCTGCGGGCCATTTGTCGCTGGTGCGGCTCCGCGCTTGCGGAAGCCCAATCGCACCTCCGGAGACTGGGAAGGCCTGGCCCAACCTCGCACCTATGGCTAGGGAACCGCTCTTGCGAGCTCGCACCTACGGAATTTCCATCGCAGGTGCGGAAACACCAGAAGGAGCCTGGTTCAACAATTTACCAAGTCCAAAATTCTTCCGTTAAGCATCTGGAACAACCCCGAGGCCCCCAGGACCTCAACCAAAACCACCAACTGACCCCAATACCTCATTCCAACTTAGTCGAGCCTTAAAAACACGTCCCATAAAATCACAATACCCAAAAATGCATAGATTCAAGCCTAAGAATCGTAGGGATTTTCAAGAATTCACCCCCGACGTCGAACAACGTCTTAACTCGTCCGAATGACCTCAAATTTTGCACACAAATCATAAATGACATTCCGGACATGCTATCGCTTTCAGAGTTCCATTCCGAGTCCGATATCAAAATCTCACCTATAGGCCGAAATCGTCGAAATTCTAACTTTCGCCAATTCAAGCCTAAATCTACGTTTGGCCTCAAAAACACATTCCGAACACGCACCCAACCCTGAAATCACTCAACGGAGCTAACGGAGTCGACGAATTTCCATTCCGGATCCGTCTTCACACAGCTCCTGCTCCGGCCCAATTTCTAAGGTTAAAGCCTACCTTAAAGGACTATATGTCCAAAAACACTCCAATCTTCATCACTCAACGCTCCCACTCATTCCATTAACCTAATAAGACATGGGAGACACTGTTATCAGGGAATCGGGGTGCTAACTCTCAAAACGACCGGCCAGATCGTTACACATTGGGTTGTTGGCAACTTGTGGGCCACAATGGATGTGCGTAATCCGGTCATATCATCGTACGACCATGCAATGATGTACTCATATTCTTTCAAGAACCGAGTGTATTCCTTTTTCTCGGATAGTTACAAGTGGATGATGATGCGGGTCTCCTTCAAGGTTTCTGAATCTCCCAAATTGACTATCTCAGCTTCGTCCAGGTTGGACTTGGGCTTGTTCTCAAAATCCTCTACCTCTCTGACAATCTCCTCAGGTATTACATCTTTCTCTTCTGCATCACTGTCTTTTTGTTGCACTATCTCATTACATGTCATAGTTGTCGGTTCATCAAGATAGGAAATAGTAATGTTGTAAAGATAAAGATATAAAAGAAAAGTAGTAATAATAAAACATCAAGCCATTTAAACCGTCAGACAAAAATGATTTTCAATAACTCAAATTAATTTTTTTTGGAATATTGGAAATATTATTTAAAACATAAATGCAAAAGGGAAATTATGTTTTTTAGAAAAGAAAAATAAACAATGTTATTCAACCTTGCTACCCCGGGACTCGTCGGGCCCTCGATGGTCCAGTTCCTGAGAAATGTTCCTCTCTCCACATCTTGGATAGTAGGGACTTCCTCCTCCTCCTCCTCGACGATTACACAACAGTCCATGTCATCATCTTTCAAGAATATATTCCTTAATGCCGCCAACGTTTCTTCTTCCTATGATCCCCATATGATATCGACCTGATGGAAGGTCTGATTCAAGTGTGGCACAGGTTGCCCAAGAGGGTAGTATGGACCTCTTCACTATGGTGGTTAATTTCGAAATTCTTGCCATGTGTATTGATATCCCAGCCCAAAAGTGGTACCATGGTGCTTTGGCTGTATTGGCTTGCAGATACCCTGAATATTTTTACCAAGCCCCTCGCCGAGCTCGTACCCTATCCATCCTAGCATTCTTGCTATCTTGCTACTCCACCAATTATCTTTCTCGATCGCGTTAACACGCTCGATGCGATGGTAGGTTTCCCCACCTAACTTTCTCTGATTTTCAACCACCGGAATAGTTTGACTAGTGTAAATGGAGTTTCTCCCATCTCCATGGATAATTAATTCTTGATGGTTCCATTCGTACTTCACACCCTTATTTAAAGTAGATTTTACAGCCCTAGCGACATGTATCCAAGGTCATCCTAACAACAGATTGTAGGAGGAAGATATATCCAATACATGAAATTCCATATTAAACCAGGTAAGACTTATATGCAGACAGAGATTAGTTTCTCCGATGGTAGCCCTTTAAGACCCGTCAAATGCTTTCACATTCATAGTTCCCTTTCGTATCTCGTGTAGGCCTTTGTCCAGCATCTTTAACGTTGTCAATGGGCAAATATTGAGGTTGAATCCCCTGTCAATCAAAACTCTGGCAATAAACTTGTCTTCACATTGCACTGTGATGTGCAGTGCTCTGTTGTGATTCAACCCTTCAGGTGGCAGCTTGTCCTCGTGGAAGGTAATTTTGTGGCTTTCTAGAACCTGCCCCACCATATTGGCCATTTCTCCGCTAGTGATGTTGTGGGAACGTACGCTTCATTCAACACATTTATTAGAGCATTTTTGTGTGCCTCAGAATTTTGTAGCAGTGACAGGATGGATATCTGGGCGGGAGTCTTGTTCAAGTGATCAACGACGGAATACTCCCTTGCATGTACCTTCCTCCAAAGGTCATCCAGACCAGTCCTAATAATGGGCAGTTTGCTTGAGGCTTGCTTACTGGTTTCTCCCAAATGTTCCGGGTTATAAACCCTTCTTGTTCTGGTCATCCCTTGTGCAGCACCGGATTCTTCCATTTTTGCCTTTCCCTTTTCTTCTAGATTCAACCACATAATCCCAAGGTACAACATTGGAAGTGAAGGGCGGTGTGGTTGCCACCGTCATTGTAAAGGGTGTAGTTACTTCCACCTCAAATGGAACAGGTGCAGATGTAGGCGGTGTTACTTCTGCATCAAAAGGAATCGATGCGGCTACCTCAACTTCAATCGGCGGCTGTACTTGCACTACAATGGGATTGAGCATGACTGCAGGTTTCTTAGGATAGTCACCTTCTCGGATAAGCCCAAATGATCCGTCGGGATCCAACTCTTCATCGGTTTTTATCACATTGATCCTTTCGCCCTTATGATATGGGAGGGGATTGTTGTGGACGTTGTTATCAGCTTCGTTCGCCTGGATGACCTTTTTATCAATCAATATCTGGATCTTGTCTTTCAATGTGCGACACTCATCAATAGTGTTTCCTTTCATACCGGTGTTGATACCCAATTTTTCCTGAATCTATTTTTTCATTTTATACATATATCTTCAAAATCGAGTTTTGTGATAATTGGTATTTTTCCATAATTTTCCCATGCTTTTATTAATCTATTTCTAATTTATCCAGTACTTTATATCCAATAATTAATCATTAATTGCATTACAAATAATTTCAAAGCATGTCTTGGTTTAATATATAATTTTAGATCCTAGTAAGGCCAAACTATTTCACAAATTAGCCAAATTGGCATTATCTGGCTATAATTGCAATTACTTTGCAATTATAGCCTAATTATACATTTTATACTATTTTAATTCAATAATCAGTCATTTTATATTTTAAATACTAGTTAATTACCTTAATTTCACCCATTTAGCCTTAATTTCATTTTATGTAATTATTAGCTATTTTTATTAATTCTTTATCTATTTTTAACGGGTATTTAACTAATAGCCACCTTTAATTCCAATCCTAGCCTAATTTTACCCGTACCCCAACCCAACTAAATTAGCCTAATAACCTAAGTCCAATTCCTAAACTACCCGACCCAATCCCCTCATTCAATCTGAGCCGTTGATTAATTCAAATCAACGGCCCAGATTGAATCTTACCTAAATTAATCCTAAACGACTACCCCCCCCTCCCCTTCTCATTTTCCCCGTCTCTCTGGTTCTCTCTAGTTTCNCCCCCCCCCCCCCTTCTCATTTTCCCCGTCTCTCAGATTCTCTCTAGTTTTCTCTAGGTTCTCTTTAGAACCTTTCACCTTCCCTCCTCTCCGATGGACTCTGTCCACCTTCTCCGGCCACCTCCCTCGCCGGAAACCAAAGCCTCTCACCACCTGCTAGCATATGTCTCCACCTATGTCGGCTTGACACTACCTTGAGGTCCTCAAGTGAACCTGGAGCGGTTCAACTCCCACTGATGGCCTTTCATGCCTTTTTCCGGCCATCTACGGCCGTCTGAGTAAGATCTCTTCATTTCTTTGCTAGAACCAGTGGTTCTTTAGCCGATCTTTCTTCTCTTTTGGTTGTCTCCATGAAACCCTAACTACTATCGCTTGGTTTCTTTAAATCTGTAATGGATCTTTGCATATTACGGGCTATTTTGATGTTTTCCTTAAAGATTCTCCGATTTTCCACTAAAATGGCTCTTCGTTTTCAAACTAGGGTTTCATGACCCCTATTTTAAATGATTTTCGTGTGATCTTTTCAATGTTATCCTAGGGTTTCTACTGTGTTCTAGCGATTTATTTAAGTTTCTCTCTTTTATCTGAGTTGTTGTGCGTAAATCCCCAATTTTAGACCTAAACACTAAGTCCCTGACTTTGTCTTTGATAATATTTGCATATGTGCTTGCGTCTCATGAGCTTTATGATTCTCTGAGATTTTACCTTATGTGGTTTATCTATGTCTTTGATTTTTCTTGCTTTTCCGCGTACATCATTGATTATTCTGTAATTCACGTGAGTCCCTAATTTCGTATGATTTTTACTACCAGGGTTTCTGACTTCTCGCCTATTTAATTCTTGCTAATTAATGTTATTCTTGCTTGAATCCGTGATTTCGTAGGATTAGTGTCTTTCACTGATCTCCTGTGGTAATACATTACTGATTTTAACCTATGAGTTTTTTCCTTGCCTTATTTTTGGTTGAATATGCTATCACACGGATTCTTATGTTGTTTCCTTAATTGGAACAATGTTGAACTTAGTCTCGATTGCATATTTGTTCTATGTGTTGAGGTTATTTCCTTGTGTGGTATTTTCCTTGATTAATGATGATTGCCTATAATTAGGACCTCACTCGAGGATCCCCTTACTGATTTCCTGATTTTGAATTATCTCTTGCTTTATTCTCATGTCTAATATTGTTGTCAAACTAATACGTAAATATTTTCCTTAAGTAGGATTCTGAATTTGGTCTTACTTATGTGCTACATACTGCACTGTGCTTATACCATCAGTCTATATGGTTTCCTTTCCCTATTAGTATCTGTTTGAATATTGACTCCTTAATTAAAGGGAGTACTGATATTAATGATGTTCTAATTGATGTGCACTTCCATATTTTGCTAAACTGTTATTTGTTACCTTATCTGGTACCTATTTTCAAACTATATATATGTCACGCTCCAAAATCGAGGGACGAGACCGGTGCCTAACCGGGTGATCCCAGTCAAGCGGACCTGGATTGCCTTTCCTGCCCAACGTATTACCCCGCATTTATAACAAATATTAGTTCAAATGAGTTAGCCGATTTTAGTTTCAAAGTACATCTTACAGCATGTCTCCATTGTTTCCCTCTTTTAACATGCCAACGACTAATATTCAAACATACATAATACCAATACATACATAACTTTTCAACATGGTCCGCGGTTCCGAGTACGTATTGTTACTACCCAAAGATACATTTATGCACTACCCACATTGTGTCTACGGAGCCTCTACGAATACTAGGGAGTTTACATAACTTGCCGGTAACAAGGCCCCGGCTATACCTTTATAACATAAACAAAATAGGGTGGTATAATCCACACACGGCCCCGAGGAGGAGAGGGGCTCACCAAAACTGTTGAGGAGATGAAGAGGAGGCACCACTAACGGCGGGCTGAGCTACCTACTGTGGAACCACCTACATCCATATAAATGATGTAGCGCCCCTGGCAAAAGGGATGTTAGTACTGTGGAATAGTACTAGTATGTATGAACAAACTTAACCCCAAGTACTATCAAGCAGTACACATATAAGAGACAATTAATAGGATCCAACAAGCATTCCACAGAAATCAAAATAACCAAAATCAAGAGTTTCACAAATTCCCCTTTTCCTTTCAACACCTCCATATTCACGAGTCTCATAGATTTTTATTGCAATAGTGATAATGATCACATTCCATCCTTTTTACCTTGGCCACCCTTATCCCCTTCTCTCACCCTTATTGCCTCGTCCACCCTTGTTACTCTGTGTTGCGGCGTGCAACCCCCACCGGACAATAAACAATCACAACCAATTTGATCACAAGGATCTTCATCACGAATAACATAAGTTCATATCACCCAACGAGTAAATCACAAAGATTGTCATTATCAAGGACAATCATTCATAACAGCTGAATAATCACGGCCACAGAAAATCTTTATCCAACAGTGAATCATATACATATGCCAACAACATACAGTTCTATTAGTTATCCACGTTTCCTTTCAATTATTTACTACACATCATTTATCACTTAGATACATTCGACAATTAGATTCGTTATCATTTCTTTAGTTTGGTAGTACATCCTTTCATACCGGGGTGTTCAACAGTTAACGAGCTTTGCACGCGATAGGGTAAGCACAAGGAATCACCATTTTACAACTTCACATAGCACGGGGAAATGTGGAAATTAGCTAAGACAATCATAGAATAGAATCTTACGTCTCAACACATTAGAACGATCAATTCACATAATCTCAAAAAAAGTACACCTACCATATGCTCGAACACCAACGAGGAGATTCTACAAGGGTTAAAATTAGCCATACATACCTGGAGTCGAGTTTCACTTTTCAATTTTTACTCATAATCACCGAACCGACTAGTACCGTCAATCTTGTACACAATTAAACATATTCAACTTAGAATTGGAAGTCATGCATGCAATTTGGACTCTCTCTCAAGCAATTTGCCAAACACTATGTGAACCCACTAGGTTACCAACCCTATCTTTGTGAAGTTTTACCCCAACCCACTCCCTCTTACTAAATTAACACCATTAATAAACATGCATGCAAGGTCTTAGTTACTAATTTCAAGAGTCAATCCATGCCAACCCTCCCTTTGTTTAAAATCAGAAAATTTATATAAAAGGGGATAGGGAATCCTTACCTACTAGAATGGGGAAGAAGGAGATTACTCGAAATACCGGGCCTGAGAGACCTTGAAAATCACTCTAATGGAAGGGCCACTTCCTCTCTCAAGAACTCTCCTTTCCTTCTCTTTACTTTGTTCAGAAACTTGTTAAAATGAAAGGGGGCAGGGGTTAAATGAAACTGGGATCGGGTATAAAATTTTAGGAAAATAACAGACCGTGTCGAATATGCGGTCAGGAATGCGATCACATTCCTAACATGCGGTTCGCATTTTGGACTGCAGAATGGCCCCTAAGTGGGCCAAATTTTGAAAACATTCTGCCCAGGTATGCGACCACTATGCGGTCCGCATACACGTTATGCGATCGCATTGTGCGTCGCATAACACCCCCTTCAGTTTGACAGTGATCTGCCCGTGTATGCGACCACTATGTTGTCTGCATACACATTATGCGATCGCATTGTGCGTCACATAACACCCAATTTTGGAAAAATTTAGTTATTTCAAATCCCGGGGTATTTTTACAAAAGTCAAGGTCCGATTTAAGAGTTTCCTTAGAGATATCAACTCGGGGACTTATTCGGGCGATATTTTAATCAAGAAATTTTACGATTCTTCACATTCTCCCCCCTTTACGTAATCGAATGAGGATTTTGGGAATCATTTGGTTTTTGAAAGCATGATATGCAAACCTTCCAATTTACTCTATGTCCGGCATTTTCAGAAAATTTCGCCAGTGGTTCCCTTGTAATTAGGCCTATCTACCTGTCAGAGAGCCCCCGAAACACATTTCCAAGCACCATTACTCAAATTTTGTTATCCCTACAACTGTTATTCCATTCATCACCTCAATACTTGCACATATTCAATTACCTTAACAAATACATATGGCTCATCCTCTTTTCATCACAATTTAGCATATGACTCAATTAGTGGCATACAATTTGCACATAGCTTTGGGACACTTCAGTGTGCCCCATGCAGTTCAATCATCTCAATAGATTGAACTATTTACCAATCTACACTACTATTAATTACTTACTTAGCACATTTGTTTCACAAAAAATTTATTTGCTTTAAAGGTGGCACACCACCGAGTTAACAACTTTGTACATAGTTTTAGCACGCATGGGAAAGTTACAACAATAAGGCAATTAGGAGAGGAAAGACAAATAGCGTGCCTTTGCACGAGTCTGAGTACAACATCAAATTTCCACCGTCATTGTAAAGGGTGTAGTTACTTCCACCTCAAATGGAACAGGTGAAGATGTAGGCGGTGTTACTTCTACATCAAAAGGAATCGATGCGGCTACCTCAACTTCAATCGGCGGCTGTACTTGCACTACAATGGGATTGAGCATGACAGCAGGTTTCTTAGGATAGTCACCTTCTCGGATAAGCCCAAATGATCCCTCGGGATCCCACTCTTCATCGGTTTCTATCACATTGATCCTTTCGCCCTTATGATCTGGGAGGGGATTGTTGTTGACGTTGTTTGCAGCTTCGTTCGCGTGGATGACCTTTTTATCAATCAATATCTGGATCTTGTCTTTCAATGTGCGACACTCGTCAATAGTGTTTCCTTTCATACCGGTGTTGATACCCAATTTTTCCTGAATCTATTTTTTCATTTTATACATATATCTTCAAAATCGAGTTTTGTGATAATTGGTATTTTTCAATAATTTTCCCATGCTTTTATTAATCTATTTCTAATTTATCCAGTACTTTATATCCAATAATTAATCATTTATTGCATTACAAATAATTTCAAAGCATGTCTTGGTTTAATATATAATTTTACATCCTATTAAGGCCAAACTATTTCACAAATTAGCCAAAGTGGCATTATCTGGCTATAATTGCAATGACTTTGCAATTATAGCCTAATTATACATTTTATACTATTTTAATTCAATAGTCAATCATTTTATATTTTAAATACTAGTTAATTACCTTAATTTCACCCATTTAGCCTTAATTTCATTTTATGTAATTATTAGCTATTTTTATTAATTCTTTATCTATTTTTAACGGGTATTTAACTAATAGCCACCTTTAATTCCAATCCTAGCCTAATTTTACCCGTACCCCAACCCAACTAAATTAGCCTAATAACCTAAGTCCAATTCCTAAACTACCCGACCCAATCCCCTCATTCAATCTGAGCCGTTGATTAATTCAAATCAACGGCCCAGATTGAATCTTACCTAAATTAATCCTAAACGACTACCCCCCCCTCCCCTTCTCATTTTCCCCGTCTCTCTGGTTCTCTCTAGTTTCTCTCTATAACCTTCCACCTTCCCTCCTCTCCGATGGACTCTGTCCACCTTCTCCGGCCACCTCCCTCGCCGGAAACCATAGCCTCTCACCACCTGCTAGCCTATGTCTCCACCTTTGCCAGCTTGACACTACCTTAAGGTCCTCAAGTGAACCTGGAGCAGTTCAACTCCCACCCATGGCCTTTCATGCCTTTTTCCGGCCATCTACGACCATCCGAGTAAGATCTCTTCATTTCTTTGCTAGAACCAGTGGTTCTTTAGCCGATCTTTCTTCTCTTTTGGTTGTCTCCATGAAACCCTAACTACTATCGCTTGGTTTCTTTAAATCTGTAATGGATCTTTGATATTACGGGCTATTTTGATGTTTTCCTTACAGATTCTCCGATTTTCCACTAAAATGACTCTTCGTTTTCAAACTAGGGTTTCATGACCCCCTTTTTAAATGATTTTCGTGTGATCTTTTCAATGTTATCCTAGGGTTTCTACTGTGTTCTAGCGATTTATTTAAGTTTCTCTCTTTTATCTGAGTTGTTGTGCGTAAATCCCTAATTTTAGACCTAAGCCCTAAGTCCCTGACTTTGTCTTTGATAATATTTGCATATGTTCTTGCGTCTCATGAGCTTTATGATTCTCTGAGATTTTACCTTATGTGGTTTATCTATGTCTTTGATTTTTCTTGCTTTACCGCGTACATCATTGATTATTCTGTAATTCACGTGAGTCCCTAATTTCGTATGATTTTTACTACCAGGGTTTCTGACTTCTCACCTATTTAATTCGTGCTAATTAATGTTATTCTTACTTGAATCCGTGATTCCCTAGGATTAGTGTCTTTCACTGATCTCCTGTGGTAATACATTACTGATTTTAACTTATGAGTTATTTCCTTGCCTTATTTTTGGTTGACTATGCTATCACACGGATTCTTATGTTGTTTCCTTAATTGGAACAATGTTGAACTTAGTCTTGATTGCATATTTGTCCTATGTGTTGAGGTTATTTCCTTGTGTGGTATTTTCCTTGATTAATGTTGATTGCCTATAATTAGGACCTCACTCGAGGATCCCCTTACTGATTTCCTGATTTTGAATTATCTCTTGCTTTATTCTCATGTCTAATATTGTTGTCAAACTAATACGTAAATATTTTCCTTAAATACGATTCTGAATTTGGTCTTACTTATGTGCTACATACTGCACTGTGCTTATACCATCAGTCTATATGGTTTCCTTTCCCTATTAGTATCCGTTTGAATATTGACTCCTTAATTAAAGGGAGTACTAATATTAATGATGTTCTAATTGATGTGCACTTCCATAATTTTGCTGAACTGTTATTTGTTACCTTATCTGCTACCTATTTTCAAACTATATATATGTCACGCCCAAAAATCGAGGGACGAGACCGGCGCCTAACCGGTTGATCCCAGTCAAGCGGACCTGGATTGCCTTTCCTGCCCAACGTATTACCCCGCGTTTATAACAAATATTAGTTCAAATGAGTTAGCCGATTTTAGTTTCAAAGTACATCTTACAGCATGTCTCCATTGTTTCGCTCTTTTTACATGCCAACGACTAATATTCAAACATACATAATACCAATACATACATAACTTTTCAACATGGTCCGCGGTTCCGAGTATGTATTGTTACTACCCAAAGATACATTTATGCACTACCCACATTGTGTCTATGGAGCCTCTAAGAATACTAGGGAGTTTACATAACTTGCCGGTAATAAGGCCCCGGCTATACCTTTATAACATAAACAAAAGAGGGCGGTATAATCCACACACAACTCCGAGGAGGAGAGGGGCTCACCACAACTGCTGAGGAGATGAAGAGGAGGCACCACTAACGGCGGGCTGAGCTACCTGCTGCGGAACCAGCTACATCCATATAAATGATGTAGTGCCCCCGGCAAAAGGGACGTTAGTACTGTGGAATAGTACTAGTATGTATGAACAAACTTCACCCCAAGTACTATCAAGCAGTACACATATAAGAGACAGTTAATAGGATCCAACAAGCATTCCACAGAAATCAAAATAACCAAAATCAAGAGTTTCACAAATTCCCCTTTTCCTTTCAACACCTCCATATTCACGAGTCTCATAGATTTTTATTGCAATAGTGATAATGATCACATTCCATCCTTATTACCTCGACCACCCTTATTACCTCAGCCACCCTTATCCCCTTCTCTCACCCTTATTGCCTCGTCCACCCTTATTACTCTGTGGTGCGGCGTGCAACCCGACCCCACCGGACAATTAACAATCACCACCAATTTGATCACAAGGATCTTCATCACGAAGAACATAAGTTCATATCACCCAACGAGTAAATCACAAAGATTCTCATTATCAAGGACAATCATTCATAACAGCTGAATAATCACGGCCACAGAAAATCTTTATCCAACAGTGAATCATATACATATGCCAACAACATACAGTTCTATTAGTTATCCACGTTTCCTTTCCATTGTTTACTACACATCATTTAGCACTTAGATACCGAAAATTAGATTCGTTATCATTTCATTAGTTTGGTAGTACATCCTTTAATACCGGGGTGTTCAACAGTTAACGAGCTTTGCACGCGATAGGGTAAGCACAAGGAATCACCATTTTACAACTTCACATACCACGAGGGTATGTGGCAATTAGCTAAGACAATCAGAGAATAGAATCTTACGTCTCAACACATTAGAACGATCAATTCACATAATCTCAAACAAAGTACACCTACCATATGCTCGAACACCAACGAGGAGATTCTACAAGGGTTAAAATTAGCCATACATACCTGGAGTCGAGTTTCCCTTTTCAAATTTTACTCACAATCACCGAACCGACTAGTACCGTCAATCTACTTCACAATTAAACATATTCAACTTAGAATGGAAGTCATGCATGCAATTTGGACTCTCTCTCAAGCAATTTGCCAAACACTATGTGAACCCACTAGGTTACCAACCCTATCTTTGTGAAGTTTTACCCCAACCCACTCCCTCTTACTAAATTAACACCATTAATAAACATGCATGCAAGGTCTTAGTTACTAATTTCAAGAGTCAATCCATGCCAACCCTCCCTTTGTTTAAAATCAGAAAATTTATATAAAGTGGGATTGGGAATCCTTACCTGCTAGAATGGGGAAGAAGGAGATTACTCGAAATACCGGGCCTGAGAGACCTTGAAAATCACTCTAATGGAACGGCCACTTCCTCTCTCAAGAACTCTCCTTTCCTTCTCTTTACTTTGTTCAGAAACTTGTTAAAATGAAAGGGGGCAGGGGTTAAATGAAACTGGGATCAGGTATAAAATTTTAGGAAAATAACAGACCGTGTCGAATATGCGGTCAGGAATGTGATCGCATTCCTGACATGCGGTTCGCATTTTGGACTTCAGAATGGCCCCCAAGTTGGACAAATTTTGAAAACATTCTGCCCGGGTATGCGACCACTATGCGGTCCGCATACACGTTATGCGATCGCATTGTGCGTCGCATAACATCCCCTTCAGTTTGACAGTGATCTGCCCGTGTATGCGACCACTATGCGGTCCACATACACGTTATGCGACCGCATTGTGCGTCTCATAACACCCAATTTCTGGAAATTAAGTTCTTTCAAATCTCGGTGTATTTTTACAAAAATCAAGGTCCGATTTAAGAGTTTCCTCAGAGATATCAACTCGGGGACTTATTTCGCTGATATTTTAAGCAAGAAATTTTACGGGTCTTCACAATATATACCCTACTCTTCCATTAATCAATACACGAATTAATATGGTTCAATAGCTCTCTCTCACAACTAAAACTCTCTATTCTCTCTTTTGTGCTACTTGCTATTACTCTAAGTTAGTCGGCTGCAAGCCAAGGCTAACTATTGTGCAGCTCTTATTTCCTACTTTGTGTTACTGCCTTCACTCCACTGGTATGTCCTAATTCAAATTTCAGTTCTCAAACCAACATGTTTCTATTATTGTTGCAACTCATTATGTTTCTTATATGCTTTAATTTACTATTTTTGTGTTCAACATATAACTAAAATCCTGAACTCCATTCACATGTTAAGTTATATTTTATCTGTCATAACCAGCATGTCTTCATGTACTTGATACATGTTCTTATGTGAATCTCTCTATGTCCATATTTTTATATTACTTTGATTAAGGCATACTCTACTATCTTAAACTATTTAGTATGTTATGTTAGTCTAATCGTATATTGTGCTGTACCCCAATTCCCTGAACCCCCTTAAGAGCTTCTATCCTATACCTCTTTGTACTTCTGCCTATTATATGTTTATTACTCGGTACCTTATGTGTCCCCAATCCCTCACTACCTTGTTTGTGTTTGTTAAACCTGCCTTGGTATACTTTTATGTTCATGAGATGAATGTGTTTTGACTGTCTTACTCTTTGTCAAGTTGTTTTACTGAATAAAGTCCATTTTGCAAAACTCCCTTTTTCAAAAATCAGTCTTTCTTGTGTAAAAACTGTTTTCCTACTCAACATCTCTTTCAAAACTATGTCAAGCACTCTCACTCTACTCTTAGACTTCTTAAGTTATGCCCCATTTGTGTGAGCATTGCTTTGGGACCCTTGAGCTCGCTCTGAACTTTAAGACACTAAGGGTGGCCCATCCACACTGCACTTACTCTCTATTGGGGCAATGAAATCTGGATGTGAGCACTGCCCGGGATCCCTTGAGGTCCTTAGGGAACTCTGACACACCTGGATTATGAGAAAAGTTGTGAAACAGTACTTGGCATTGAGGACATAGAGATCTGGGCTTATACTGCAGGCTCCCTATAGATAGCTTCTTATTTTCTATTTCAGTTATGTAATTCATATACAATGGTCTGTAATAATTATTTGCAAAATAACTCCAGGGCTGGATAGTGAAAAAGGAGAGGGTACTATGTATGTTGTAGTGTAATCAGGGGTAGAAACCATGATTCCTAGGTTTACTTTCTTCTGTGTGCAATAGAATCCATGTTTAGGTATAATATATGCAAAGCATGCCATGCATTAGATATCATGCTCCTTAGGTTCATATATACTATTTTCTTTCAGCATCTCATCATTTGCTGCCCTCACTTAGAAATCCTGTCTATAGGGTAAAAAATAATAAAATAAATTGCTATCATGTGATTCTGCCCATGTAAACATGTTGTGAAACTCATTTAGAAATCCTGTCTTAGGGTAAATGTGTTAACACAAGTTGTTATTTATGCAAACATCATGCTACAATCACACTGCATACTTAGAAAATCTGCTTTAGGTAAACAACATTAAAACAAAATGTCACTTTTGCCTATTCTGAAACTGTGCATAATTTGATGTGCATTTAGAAATCCTATTTAAGTTATTCTGCACGATACTACATTAGATATCATATTCTAGGATCGCAGTCGCCACTTAGTCTAACTACTGAGTATGAAACAGTCACCATATTCTAACAACTGGTAATTAATCTCTGTCTATTATGCCATACTTAGAACTGCATGCTCTTAGGTATAACAACCTAAAACTGTCAACAATTTTGAACAATTGTTGCATATGATCCCATGCCTAGCCAAGCTTTAGGTTATCAACCATAAGAAATAAAACTGGAATTGTCTCGTGTGACTTTTGTTTAACTGTCAGCATGTTTAAAACCAGTAGGCAAAACTGATTAAGACTTCCTCTCTGAGATATGCAATAAATCTATCATCTCTATTGTCACCACTTAGATACCATGTTTAGGATATTAATTAAACCCATACCTAAATTGTGTTTGAGTCATGCTGATTCTATGCATTTTTGTGGAGGTCTTTGAGCCCCTTTTCTGTTTATGTGTTATCCCCTATTTGCAGTCCTATTTTTTTCTTTATGTATCGCATTAGTATTTTACCTTTAAACTTGAAGGTCTGCCTAGAACCGTCCCCCTCTCTTTATAGGATAGAAGTCCTAAACTGTCATGACCCAAATCCTAATTCAGGTCGCGATGGCGCCCAACAGCGGGGTTAGGCAAGCCGATATAACTTTCACTAAGTGATACCCTTCCTATTCGATCAAACAAGTCAATGGTTACCAGTTTATAACAACTAATATGATACTAGTCTTGTGTGAAGGTAAAATCATAGTAGATACAAGGCTGAAATAAAACATATACATAGATATACATCCCAAAACCCCAAAAATATATATACCGCGTGTGTTCCAGGAACTAGTGTCACGGGCAACTACTGAATATACAATGACTACAACATATACAGGGTCTCAGTCTGAGTGAAATAGACAGAGAGGATAATCAAAGAAACTCCCGGACGCTGATAAGAAGTCGCCAGGAATGCAACTCACCGTGAAGTATGACCACGCTATCAATATCTGGCACCGGCCTGAAAATCAGATGGACCAGCCTCCGGACCTGTACAGTCAAGTACAGAAAAGGAAAGAAAGTGCACCATGTGTACATATATATAAATATGTACCCAGTGCGTATCCCGTCTAATCTCGAAGAAGTAGTGACGAGAGGTCGACTTGATACTCACTAAGGTCCAACTGTCGTAAAGTAAGCAAGATGTAAAGAAAACTGTAGGCAAGTAAAACAAAAAATCAAGTACATCAATATCCGGCATCAAGTAGCAACTCTCAAATCAACAAGTTGATATCCACTGTGGTGTACGACCCGATCCCACCCTGGTAGTCTCAATCTCGCCGTGACGTACAGCCCGATCCCACCCTTGTAGTCTCAATCTCGCCTTGGCGTACGACCCGATCCCACCCTGGTAGTCTCAATCTCACCGTGGCGTACGGCCCGATCCCACCCTGGTAGTCTCAATATCGCCGTGGCGTACGACCCGATCCCACCGTGGTAGTCTCAATCTCGCAGTGGCGTACGGCCCGATCCCACCCTAGTAGTCTCAATCTCGCCGTGACGTACGACCCGATCCCACCCTGGTGGTCTCAATCTCGCCGTGGCGTACGGCTCGATCCCATAATATAATCAATCATCACTCTGTCGTGGCGTACGACCCGATCCCATAATATAATCAAACATCACTCTGTCGTGGCGTACGACCCGATTCCATAATATAATCAAACATCACTCTGCCGTGACTCTGTTATCACTCTTAAATCAAGCCAAGTATCACACGTTCCAAGACAACAATACCAATCACACAACTATACAAGTCATATCTATGCTGCAATAGAGGAAAACAATGAACATGATGTGTCCTAACTACCCGGACGAATCAGTAATAGCCACTACGTGCGGACTCTCGTCACTCGGTGCGTACGTAGCCCCCATACAAGATCACATAGAAAACAAGGTTACCTAGAGGGACAAATTCCCTCTTACGAGGTTAGAAAGGAAACTCACCTCGATAAAAGCACTCCTCAGACCAAGGACCAGATCAAAAGATTCGCCCGAAATTCCGAAACTACTCTTGACGGCTCACAACTAGCCAAACATAATTGAATCAATTCATGCTCCAGGAATAAGAATTAACAAGAAATTCCAAAATATAGCATTCTTGAAGGTTTTGGAAATTTCGACCCCGGGCCCACGCGTACGGATTTTGAAAAATCTCGAAGGAATGAATTACTCGAAGCCCAAGGATCGTAATTACATAACTCATTTAGGAATTTATGGCTAAAAATGAAGTATCACTATTTTCCCAAAATCCCACTTTTTTCTATCAATTCCTATGAATTTTAAGATAATTGGAAGATAATTTTATTTGAATTTGATGTTAAAAAGTCATGAAAACGGACTAGAAATCACTTACCTTGATGAATTTGAACTTGGGCAGCCCTTTCCCTAGCTTGGAGGAGCTCTAATGGAGGTTGGGAGTTGAGGAATGAAGAAGAATTCCGTAATTGGACATTTAGATACTGCCCAGGAAAACCTTCACTGCGATCGCAGCATTAGGCCTGCGATTGCAGAGACCAAGCTGCCAGACCACTGCGATCGCGGAGAACAAATGGTCATGTGCCCCAAGTTCTGCAATCGTGGAGAGTAGGGAGGTGGGCTTATGCGATCGCAGGAGTGAGGTCTGCGCCCGCAGAGAGGAACATACAGTAGGGGGGAGGGGTTAGGTAGGTGACTTGTGCGATCGCAGGGGTGAGGCTGCATTCGCATAGAGTTGGGAAGAGTACCTTATGCGATCGCGGAGAGATGTTTGTGATCGCAGAGAACATTGGATGGCCCAGCATAATTACTTCTCTGTGATCGCATCCCTGCTTCTGCGATCGTAGAGAAGGAAACCAGACAGAAAATTTTTTGGTTTTTTCAACTTAGCTCCCGGGGGTCTAAAACACCCTCGAGCCCCCTGGGATCCCTTCCA
This sequence comes from Nicotiana undulata, assembly GCA_005239495.1. NCBI lineage: Eukaryota > Viridiplantae > Streptophyta > Magnoliopsida > Solanales > Solanaceae > Nicotiana > Nicotiana undulata. The sequence continues at coordinate 22,574 of ML286885.1, read as the reverse complement.
AAAGCACCGACAAGTCTGTATTCATGATACGGACTCGCTCGAACTTCCAAAACATGAAAAACAACAACGGAACTCAAAATTCAAACCCAAAACCAAATTAATCAAACTTAAGAACTTTGAAATTCTAGAATTCATTACATTACGCCGAACGGGTCTATACTACTCGGAATGACCCCAAATTTTGCAGACAAGTCACAAATGACTATACAGAACTATTGCCTGTCCTGGAATTCCATTTGGACCCCGATAGCATGATGTCCCGTTCTAGGCCATATTCTAAAATTAAGGAAATCCTGATTTCTATTTCGGGCGCCAAAATGCTCCCGGGTCATCAGAAACCCGAGCCGAACATACGACCAAGTCCGAAATCATCGTACGGAGCTACTGGAGCTGTCAGAACTCGATTCCGAGGTTGTTTGCTCAAAATGTTGACCGAAGTCAAACTTGGCCAAATAGGCCAGCCTTAAGGAACCAAGTGTTCCTAAACCATCCAAATCATTCCCAAATCCCGGACCACCCGCTCTCGCGAGTCATAAAGAATGAATAGCCGCTATGGAATGTTTCATTTAAGGAAATGGGACCCTGATACGCAAAACGACCGGTTGGGTCGTTTCATTAACTCATCTAGGACTAGTAGGAAGGGACGGGTAACAGCATGCAATAGAGGTCGTGACCAACACTCACTTTAGTTACCTTCACGGGGTGAGAAAGGGTAGATATGGACATGATGACCGGTGCACTAATAACACGTGTAGCCCCTCATTGAGGAGTGTCATACCGGATATTGCATTGATGTGATCCATATTATATACAAACCTAGGATACCCCCTTACTTCCATAGACAGGCTTAGACTATAATCCTTTTCAAAGATCCATTAATTATTAAACAGTTTCAAACCTGTAACTTATATGTGCCTAGGCTACGAATATTTCCAAATCCCCTATTATTTGGGCCTTAATTGTTTACTTTCTAATCGTAAAAATTCACAAAAGCTATTTGGCCGGAAACCACACTTGTGGATCCTAAGGGCTTCCTAACACCTTCCCCCTAGGATACTTTCAAGCCCTTACCCTGTCTCTGGTTATCAAACTTAGATGTAAATGAACCCTAATAGGTGCCCTAACGCACCTTAAAATCGTTAGGTGGCGACTCTTCAAATAAATAAACCCCTTTCCCAAAAGGAATGAGTTGTCCCAACCAATGTCACAAACCCTTTCAAACCGAGCCCCCGAAAGGAGTGCTTGGGGAAAAAGGGGGGCGCGACAGCATGGCGACTCTACTGGGGATTTCAGGCTTTTACCATTTTCCAATTGCTTTGTGAATTTGTACCTCTTCCTATGTGCAATTACTTGTTTATTTCCTTTAAGCATTTAATTTTTTTCTCAAAAGCAACTGACATATCTTTCTGGTTTTTTTTTTTTTAATTATAAACTGATGTTTTTACCGCTTTCATAACGTGCAAATACGTGACTACATGTTTATTATTTATTGCATTATCCATGATCTAACATTCATACTCCACTCGTGCCAAACAAAATCCTATAACAACGCTTGATTAGTGGTTGCACCCTTCCTATATCATTACCCCCTAGATTCGGAAAGGCTTATTTGCAGTAAAACTAGTCGATCAGCAGTGCAGTCGACGGTTCCGTGCCTTTCCCCCTTGAGTTGTCCGCTCAAGGGTACCAGTCTAAAACCCCATAGAAACCTTACTCCGTTATACTGTTGCATGCATCATGGTCAAACTTAGCCAGGCTAATGTGTTGTCCACACAATAGCCTTTAAGATAGTCTTGTCCAAAAGTCCACTGGGTTTCCATAAACCCAAACGGACATCATCACGTTCTGTGTATTCATTTGGAGAATTAAATGCTTCATGATAATCATTGATGTTAAATAGTCGAGTCCGGTGGGGGTCAAGGTCTAACCTTGTTTGCCTTGCAGACATATGAGGCACGAAGTCCCCAAATTCGGCATGGTCACCAACATCCACCCAAAATTGCTGAGTTGGTAGGAAGATCTGCATTCTAGTGACAAAATCCTCGTCAAGAAATACCTGGGTAATCTACCATCCCTCATGAATATCCAGCATAACAACATGATGATAGAGGCTGCTACTCTATTCTGGGACTGCGAAAGGGCCGTCTTCCGATTTGGGGACATCTAAATGACACCTTTTATAGAGGAGATAGGAGGATTGGCCGGTCTAGCTTCGAAAACTCCTAGTTTGTTAATGCCTGAGAACTGCACAGGCAAGGGTTTCTTAAAAATGATGGGTTTGAAGAAGAACGCTAAATTGGGATGCCTGAAAGAATCATACATCCCTTTTGACTATTTGTATGAAAGGTACGGCCATAGCAAATCATATCGTACCTTCCATGATGAATTCGCCATCACATCCTTGGGACACATCCACCGTAGGATATTCATCTTCATGTTTTTCTTCCTGGGTCTAATCGTATTTCTGATGAAGAAAGAAAGAATCCATACTAGGATGGCTATGGTAACCAAGACCCTGATGGAGGGAATTAGTGGGAAAACACTCAGCATCGTGCCCATGATCATTTCAGACATATACCGAGCCTTAGAGAAATGCTAAAGAGAAGCAAAACACTTTGAGGGCTACAACTTATTACTACAGCTCTGGCTCTTAGAATATCTTCAAAAGGGGCAGCACCGACAAGAGTTTCAGTGAAGGGTGTGGAATGACCACATCGCTTTCCACCATCCAAAGCGAAAGACTTACATTCTCGATATGTTTGCTCAGCCAGAGAATGCCAAATAATGGGTAGAATTCTTCTATAATCTGACTGAAGAACAAGTTCAATGGATGTTCGAGTGGTTTCCTACAAAAGAGTTCATGGTCGGGTCCAGAGATGCACCATTACTGATATTGATTGGCCTGAGAGGAACATATCCTTACGTCCCTCTCCGGTTTATGAGACAAGCAGGTAGGAAGAAAGTCATACCAAGGGTCGACAAGATATGCCATTTCCGGGCTAACTTTCAAAATGATGATAGTCCTCACAAGTGCCAAGCCCAACACATGTGGCACTGCAAGATCGTAATGGAGAAAGACACCATTGAGCCACACAAATATCATGCCGGTTGCACCCCTTTCTATTAAGGTTGGTTAGAAGACAATTAGGATGGTCTGGACAAACCGGGGTTTGCCCGAGGCCACAGAATTACAGATGAAAAGGCCGAGGCGCAAGTCAAATACAACTAGATGCGCAAAAGGATTTGTGAATGCGAGAGCGTGTACCGCAAGATACACGAGTCCTGCAAGAAGATGATTGGGGAATGGAAAGACATGGCTATCAGTACCAACAAAAGGCTAGGGTACTTAGAGCGAGGCATAGTCGAACTGGAAGGCAAATCATCAAAAGGGTTGAAGATTGTCAAAAGGCTGAAGGGACCGAAGGTGGACATCTAGCCAGAGCATACCTGCTGCTCGGACTTCACGAGCTGAGGAATCTGTTCGAGGGAGCTAAGAATGCCGAGTCTGGAGAAGGTCTTTCTGGGATCAAATAGATAGGAATTTCTTTTATTTTTGCTTTATTAATGTAATAAGGCAATGGCCATTAGTGACCTTTATTTCTTGTTTATTTAGTGTCATTTTTGGGATTCATCTATTTTCTATCATTTAAATGAGGCATTTAGCATTTTAAGTTCTCCAAATCAATTTGTCACTAGGCCTACCTCAGGCACAAAGAGGTTCCCAAATTAGGACGCGCCTTACATTCTCGTACTATGTGTTTAAATACTGCAATACTTTTTCACAATCCTCGATAACTTGACTACCATTTGTTTTTTTTTTCTTTCATTTTTTTATTCCCCTTCCCAAAGGTTAGTTCGTGCACTCTGGCATCATCATCTTATCTCACAAGATCCAGGGGCCCTCCACCCACTCCTCCTCCTAGTCCTCCTAAAGGCAAAGGCAAAGAGAAAATGGAAGATTCAAGCAACATAAGAAAGGAAAACACGATTGAACGGGTAGAGGCCACCGATGGATAGGGTATTCGGGTTCCAAATGAGAATATGTCATAGCTTGAACAGAAGTTGTTGAAGTTCCAAGAAGATCTTGATCATGTTCGAAATTTGGTAAACCTATCATTCACCCTCAGCGTCCCAGACGTCAACCTCCCCAACGCTCAAAATCGTACACCTCCTAAAAATATCCCAAAACAGCAGAATCATCCCGCACCTCATCATCATGCCACTCTACCAAATAACCAATGTAACACCTTCCATACCCCAAATAACACTCCACTACTTATCCCAAAACCACAGAACTCCACAAACGACCATATCTACACCCATGCACCAGGACACTATATTAATCATATCTACGTGGAGACCATGCCACACTCCACTCCACCTATCTCATACACACCTGAGTCTGATGAAAAGGATCTGTTTTTCAGGAAATTGGCCGAGGAACTTAAGAAGCTAACCAACAAGGCTCAAGGCGTTGAGGGAAGTAGGGGAGTCGAAGGGATGAACTATGAGGACCTCTTCATACAACCTAATGTAGAGCTTCCTGAGGGGTACAAACCTCTTAAGTTCGAAATGTTTGATGGTACATATGATCCAAGGGTCCATCTGTGGACCTATTGTGACAAGCTGGTTAGAGTAGGTCGCATGAAGCTGTTCATGAGGAGCTTGAAAGGAGATGCCTTGTCTTGGTACATTAGCCAAGATCCCAAGAAGTGGTCAAACTTTTGTGAGCATGGCATCTGACTTCGTGGACAAGTTCAGATTTAATAAAGAGAACGCACCAGACGTGTTCTACATCCAGAAATTGAAGAAGAAGCCCATGGAGACATTTTGTGAGTATTCTACTCGTTGGAGGTCCGAAGCTGCTAAGGTCAGACCGGCCTTAGAGGAGGAGCAAATGAACAAGTTCTTTGTCAAGGCTCAGGACCCGCAATACTATGAATGGTTGATGATGATTGAGAACCACAAGTTCTCCGACATCATCAAATTGGGTGAAAGGATTGAAGAAGGTTTTAAAAGTGGTATGGTCACAAATTTCGAAGCCTTGCAAGCTAAGAATAAGGCTTTATAGTCCGGTGGTGTGTCTAAGAAAAGGGACGTGGGAGCCGTGATGGTTGCACAGAGAACCAAATCTCCCCTCAAATACCAAACATACCCAACACCTCCATTCACATATTAACCAACCCCAAATTACCAAGCACCCTCACCCTCATACCAAGCTCCACCACCAACTTATCAAGCATCTCCACAACCTACATATCAACCTGCTTCACCCAGATACTCACAACCTGCTCCTGTTTACCACACCTACAACTCTCAACCATCACATTATAATTCACATCCTGCACGCCAAAACTTCCCTAGACCCCGACCTAATTTTGATCGTAGACCTCCAAAACAATATACCGCCATCGCCGAACCTATCGACCTGCTATATCACACACATCTCTGCTGTAACCCCTGAGAATCCTTTTTTGGGTTAACCCAAACAAGTCTTGTGCATACCACTCCGACACGAAATGACACACCATCGACGAATGTCGTTGTTTGAAAGATAAGATACAGTCCTTGATTGACAACAAGATCATTGTGGAAAAAGAATCCATTCCAAACGTCCGCAAAAATCCTCTTCCAGACCATAAGGGTGGAGGCATCCACATGATTGAAATAGAAGATGATTGGGATCCCGATGGATCAATCGGGTTTATCGTGGAAGGCGATGACCCAAACAAACCGGCAGTTACTCTTAATCCAATCATAGTCCAGATTCAGCCGGCTGAGGATGCTGAGGTAGATATGTCTGTGCCTCTTGAGTTTGAAACTAAGTCACCCTCAAAGACACCAGCACCAATTGAGGTTGAATTCGTGTCTTTGGAAAATACACCCGCACTGTTTGAGGTTGCGGTCTTTCCACCTAAGATTCGTTCAAAGTAAGGGTAGTCGCACCAATCACAGTGGCGGTGTCAACCAAGCCACCCAAATATACAAATGTTGTACCCTGGGACTATACAGCCGAGGCGAGAAGGAAAGGAAAAGTCAAGACTGAAGAGGCTACTGCAGCACAGGGTATGAAAAGAACTGGTAGAATCTACACTCTTGAACATCTGGCGGAATCAAGCAAGCAGACTTCTAATCGACTGCCCATTATCGATATAGGTCCAGACGACCTTTGGAGGAAAGTATAGGCTAAGGAGTATTCGGTCATCGACCAGCTGAACAAGACGCCAGCACAGATATCCATTCTTTCCTTGCTGCAAAATTCTGAGACTCACATGAGTGCTTTGCTAAAAGTGCTGAATAAAGCATATGTGCCGAACAATATCACTAGCAGGGAAATGGCCAATATGGTAGGTCAAGTGTTGGAAAGCCATAAGATCACCTTTCATGAAGACGAGCTGCCACTTCAACGGCTGGGTCACAACAAAGCACTGCACATCATCGTGCAGTGAGAAGACTATTTCATCACTAGAATTTTGATCAACGGAGGATCCAGTCTCAATATCTGTCTGTTGATAACGCTCAAGAAGCTGGGCAACGGGCTGCATGAGAGAAAGGATGGAGCAATCAATGTAAAGGCTTTTGATGGTTCTCAAAGGTCCACCATTGCTGAGATCAGTCTGTGCTTGCAGATGGGACCAACTTGGTTCGAGGTCGACTTCCAAGTAATAGATGTACCAGCGTCCTACAACTTGTTATTAGAACGACCATGGATCCATGTTGTTGGGGCCGTAGCATCAACGCTGCATAAGGCAATGAAGTTCAAATGGAATCACCAGGAAGTGATCATTCACGGCAACTGTAGCAACCATATTTACAGTCGTCAAACTATTCCGGCAATTGAGGGAGAAGGAAGCTAGGTGGAGAAACCTACCACCACATTAAACGGGTTAATTCCATTGATAAGAACAAATGGTGGGATAGCAAAATCGAGAGTATACTGAGCTGGAGTGGGTACGAGCCTGGTAAAGGGCTCGACAAGAACCTCCAAGGAATCTCCAAACCTATAAAGATCAAGAAACATGGCACCACTTTCGGTCTGGGGTACGAGTACACGTGGGAAGAATTCAATAGTTGGTCGCCACCATGGCGAGGTACTTACTACCCACAGGAGCACCCGATACCGCGCCTGGAGCAGACGTTTCACCAGGCTGGTATTATTTATGGGACAGATAAAGAAGAAGCACTTGCAGCATTGGGGAGCTTATTCTTAGAGGACAATGACATGGACTGTTGTGTTATTCTCGAGGAGGAGAGGGAGGAAGGCCCTTCCATACAGGATGTGAGTAGAGGGGCGTATCTCAAGAATTAGACCATCACGACAACCAAAGCCCGACGAGCCTCGGGGTAGCAAGGCTAAAACAAGCGTTATTCATTGTTTTTCTTTACTAAATGATTTTTCTTCTTGCATTTTTTTAATTCCTGCAATAAGATCTTAAATGTTCAAAACTATTATTCAATTTATCAAAAGCATTTTTTAATTTTCTTATGAATCAATATTTATTGCTATCGTTTTTCTCTCAATACTTTACCTATACAACATTACTATTACCTGTCTTTATGAACCAATAACTGTGACATGCAACGAGGCAACGCAACAAACAGACATTGATTCGGAAGAAAAAAATATACCCGATGAGATTGTCAAAGAACAAACCTAAGTCGAACCTTGAAGAGACCGAAATTGTCATCTTAGGAGACTCAGAAAATGTCAAGGAAACTCGCATCAGCATTCATTTTTTATCGTCAGATACGAAAGAATACACAGAATTTCTAAAGGAGTATGAGGACATATTCGCCTGGTTGTATGATGACATGACTGGTCTGAGTACATCTATTGTGGCTCACAAACTGCCAACCAATCCAATGTGTCCTCCGGTAAAGCAAAAGCTCAGAAAGTTCAAACCTGATATGAGCTTAGAAATCAAGGAAGAAGTCACCAAGCAAATCAACGCTAAGGTTCTCAGGGTAGTGGAATACCCGACATGGTTAGCCAACATTGTGCCAGTACCGAAGAAAGATGGGAAGGTCAGAGTCTGTGTCAACTACCGGGATCTCTACCGGGCCAGTCCAAAAGACGACTTCCCCTTGCAAAACATACACATCTTGATCGACATTTGCGCCAAGCATGAGTTACAGTCATTCGTGGATTGCTTCGCTGGTTATCATTAGATCTGGATGGATGAATAAGATTCTAAGAAAACGGCTTTCATTATGCCGTGGGGAGTATACTGCTACAAGATGATGTCGTTCGGCCTGAAAAATAAAGGGGCCACCTATATGAGGGCTATGACCACTATCTTCCACGATAATATACACAAGGAGATCAAGGTATATATGGATGGTGTTATTATAAAATCTAAGAAAGCCACTGATCACATAGAATACTTGAATAAGTTCTTCAATAGGTTGCGGAAATACAATTTGAAGTTGAATCCCGCGAAGTGTGCATTCGGGGTTCCTGCCGGTAAATTTCTCGGGTTCATTGTCAGCCGCCGAGGGATAGAACTGGATCTTTAAAAGGCCAAAGCCATTCAAGAATTACCACCGCCAAAGAACAAGAAAGATGTGATAAGTTTCTTGGGACGGCTTAACTACATCAGCCGTTTCATAATACATTCTACAGTTATATGTGAGCCGATCTTCAAGATGCTGAAGAAGGATGCTGCAACCAAATGGACCGATTATTTCCAAAGGGCTTTCGAAAGAATTAAGAATGTCTGTCAACACCACCAGTGCTAGTACCACCTGAGCTAGGTAGACCTTTACTACTCTACCTTGTGGTTCTAAATGGAGCTTTAAGTTGCGTTGTGGGGCAGCACGACGAAACAGGAAGGAAAGAGCAGATCATTTATTATCTCAGCAAGAAGTTCACTCCGTACAAAGCTCGGTATTCTCAATTGGAATGCATCTGTTGTGCTCTAACTTGGGTAGCTCAGAAGTTGAGGCACTACTTATGTGCCTACACAACATATCTCATATCGAGGATGGATCCCTTAAAATACATCTTTTAGAAGCCCATGCCAACTAGCAAGTTGGCAAAGTGGCAAATACTACTAAGTGAGTTAGACATTATCCATGTGACTCATAAAGAGGTCAAGGGACAATCATTGGCGGACCATCTTGCTGAGAATCCTGTTGATGGAGAATACGAACCCCTAAAAATGTATTTTCCTGATGAAGAGGTATCATTAATAGGAGAAGAAATCACAAAATCCTATGACGGTTGGAGGCTATTCTTTTATGGAGCGGCGAATTTCAAGGGAGTTGGCATTGTAGCTGTCCTAATATCAGAAACCGGTCAACATTCCCCGGTATCTGCCAAACTCAGATTCCACTGCACCAACAATATGGCCGAATATGAAGCCTGTATCTTAGTGATTGGTGACTCAGATTTGCTGGTACATTAGGTTCAAGGAGAGTGGGCTACCAAGAACTCCAAGATACTGCCGTATCTGCACCACGTACAGGAATTAAGAAAGAGGTTTACGAAGATAGAATTTCGGCATGTCCCTAGAATCCAGAATGAGTTCGCCGATGCATTGGCTCCTCTGTCATCTATGATTCAACATCCAAACAAGAATTTCATTGATCCCATTCCAGTGAAGATCCATAACCAACATGCTTACTGTGCCCATGTCGAAGAAAAAGCGAACGGAAAACCTTGGTTTCATGACATCAAAGAATATTTGGCAAAAGGAGAGTACCCAGAGCTTGCAAATCTTACTCAGAAATGCACACTTCATAGACTGTCCAACAACTTCTTTCACAGCAGAGAAATACTGTATAGGAGGACTACCGATTTGGGATTATTATGATGTGTCGACGCATGGGAGGCATCAATGCTACTAGAGGAAATTCATGCTGGGACCTGCGGCCCGCATATGAATGGGTTTGTCTAAGCAAAGAAGATACTCAAGGCTGGTTACTTTTGGATGACTATGGAAACGGACTGCATCTAGTATGACCGAAAATGCCATCGCTGTCAGATACATGCATACATGATAAAGGTGCCTCAAAACGAGCTTAATGCAACAAGCTCACCATGGTCGTTTGCCGCTTGGGGCATGGATGTCATTGAACCAATCGAGCCTACCGCCTCCAACGGACACAGGTTCATCCTAGTAGCCATCGATTATTTCACCAAATGGGTCGAAGCAGCATCCTACAAAGTAGTAACTAAGAAAGTCGTGGCAGACTTTGTCCGCGTCCGCATTGTTTGTCGATTCGGAATTCCAAAGTCGATCATCACCGAAAATGGTTCGAATCTCATTAGTTACCTGATGAAAACTATGTGTGAGACTTTCAAAATAGAACACAAGAATTCCACAGCCTACTGACCTCAGATGAATGGAGCTGTAGAGGCCGCCAACAAGAACATCAAGAAGATATTGAGGAAAATGATAGAAAAGCAGAGACAATGGCATGAGAAGATATCATTTGCTCTACTAGGATATCGCACCCCGGTCCGCACATCAACAAGGGCAACTCCCTATATGATGGTTTATGGTACAGAAGTCGTTATTCCCGCCGAGGTAGAAATTCCTTCCCTAAGGATCATACAAGAAGCTGAGCTCAACGATGTAGAGTGGGTAAGGAACCATTATGAGCAACTGACCCTCATAGACGGAAAAGGGATGAATGTAGTATGTCACGATCAACTTTATCAGAACAGAATGACCCGAGACTTAAACAAGAGAGTCAAGACTAGAAAGTTCACACCGGAGCAGCTAGTGTTAAAGAAAATCTTTCCACATCAAGGTGAGGCCAAAGGGAAGTTTCTCCCAACTGGCAAGGCCCATACACCGTTCACCGAGTGCTGACAGGAGGAGCACTCATACTTGCAGAAATGGACGGAGAAGTCTTGCCAAAGCCAATCAATTCAGATGCAGTCAAGCACCACTATGTGTAATCTTTATGCTTTCCGTATATGATGTAAACTAAACTACGCACTGACCTGATTCCCGTTTAAGACGGGATACGTAGGCATCCTTATGGATTCCATCACAATTCAATAAAACTTTCATTTTCCCCCACAATTGGAAACTAGCGCACAATTTTGAGCAGGACCTTCAAAATTCTGAAGCAATTTCAGCCGATCGACGCACGAGAAACAGTCAGAAACATAAACCCATCAAACTTGGACAGAATTTTGAGGAGGACCCTCAAAATTCCATAACGGGAGAGGTTGCAATGTCTCGAGCCATGCAACGGTCGTCAGTTCATCTAAATACTAGCTTTTTTAATTAATTATACATTATGTCGTACTTTTAAAAACTCGTGCATACTTATTTTTGAAACAACTTTGTTTAGCAAACACTACCCCAATGATACGAACAATATCATCAGATCAAGACGAACGAGTCAAGAAAAGCAAGAAGGAATACGAACTAACCCTTCCCATACATAACTCATGATATTTCCTTGGATGGATGCACTAGGGTTGCAAAATCCCTAAACATACTGTCCGCCCAGGGGACAAAAATTGTTCAAAATGTGATTCATGCTGGGATTATTAAGATGTGTCGACGCAAGGGAAGCGTCCAAGCTACTAGAGGAAATTAATGTTGGGACCTGCGGCCCGCATATGAATGGGTTTGTCTTAGCAAAGAAGATACTCAGGGCTGGTTACTTTTGGATGACTATGGAAACGGACTGCATCTAGTATGTCCAGAAATGCCACAACTGTCAGATAGATGCAGACATGATAAAGGTGACTCCAAACGAGCTTAATGTAACAAGCTCACCATGGTCGTTTGCTTCATGGGGCATGGATGTCATTTAACCAATCGATCCTACCGCCTCCAACGGACACATAATCATCCTAGTAGCCATCGATTATTTCACCAAATGGGTCAAAGCAGCATCATACAAAGCAGTAACTAAGAAAGTCCTGGCAGACTTTGTATGCGACAACATTGTTTGTCGATTCGGAATTCCAGAGTCGAGCATCACCGAAAATGGTTACAATCTCAACAGTGACCTGATGAAAGCTATGTCTGAGACTTTCAAAATCAAACACAAGAATTCCAAAGCCTATTGACCTCAGATTAATGGAGCTGTAGAGGCCGCCAACAAGAACATCAAGAAGATATTGAGGAAAATTATAGAAAAGCACTGACAATGGCATGAGAAGTTATCATTCGCTTTACTAGGATATTGCACCCCAGTCCGCACATCAACAGGGGCAACTCCCTATATGCTGATTTATGGTACATAAGTCGTTATTCCCGCCAAGGTAGAAATTCCTTCCCTTAGGATGATACAAGAAGTTAAGCTCAATGATGCAGAGTGGGTAAGGAACCGTTATGAGAAACTGGCCATCACACATGGAAAAAGGATGAATGTAGTATGTCACGATCAACTTTATCATTATAGAATGACCCGAGCCTTCAACAAGAGAGTCAAGACTAGACAGTTCAAACCGGAGCAGCTGGTGTTAAAGAAAATCTTTCCATATAAAGGTGAGGCCAAAGGGAAGTTCTCTCCCAACTGCAAGGCCCATACATGGTTCACCGAGTGCTGACAGGAGGAGCACTCATACTTGCAGAAATGGAGGGAGAAGTCTGGCCAAAGCCAATAAATTCAGATGCAGTCAAGCGCTACTATGTGTAATCTTTATGCTTTCCTTATATGATGTAAACTGAACTACGCCTGACCTGATTCCCGTTTAAGAGGGGATACATAGGTAGCCTTATGGGTTCGGTCCCAATTGTATAAAAATTTCATTTTTCCCCGCAATTGGAAACTGGGGAAGAATTTTAAGGAGGGCCCTCAAAACTCCGAAGCAATTTCAGCCGATCACCGCACGAGCAACAGTCGGAAACATCAACCCATCAAGCTGGGACCCTCAAAATTCCATAGCGGGAGAGGTTTTAATGTCTCGAGCCACGTAACAGTCTTCAGTTCATCTAAAAACTATTTTTTAAAATTAATTACACATTATGTCGTACTTTTAATAAATCGTGCATACTTATTTTTTAAACAACTTTGTTTTGCAAACGCTACCCCAATGATACGAACAATATCATCAGATCAAGCCGAACGAGTCAAGCAAAGCCAGCAGGGATACAAACTAACCCTCCCCTTACAGAACTCATGATTTCTCCTTGGATGCAGGCACTAGGGTTGCAAAATCCCTAAACATACTGTTCGCCCAGGGGACAAACTTTCTTCAAAATGCGATTCTCAAAATCGTTGCACTTGCCGACGTTTGCTATCAGCACATGCAAATAATGTTCCGTAGTCACAGTGCTCGCAATAATCAAAATGCCGCAATCTTCTATCAGCTAAGAAACTCTAATGTCATTTTATTTCTTGCATAAGGCTACCCTTCTGCCTTCCGAGGTTAAGCTCTACCTCCCCTGCATTCGCATCTTGAATAAGGCTACTATTTTGCCTTCCAACCTGCATAAGGCTACCCTTCTGCCTTCCAACATGCATAAGGCTACCATTCTGCCTTCCGAGACTAAGCACTGTCTCCACCTGTATCTGCTCTTTTCATAAGTCTACCTTTCTCCCTTCCATCTGCATAAGGCTACAATCCTGCCTTCCGAGACTAAGCATTGTCTCCACCCGCATCTGTATTTTTGCATAAGGCTACCATTCTGCCTTCCGAGGTTAAGCTCTACCTCCATCTGCATTCGCATCTCTACATAAGGCTACATTTCTTCCTTCCGAGCCTAAGCACTATATCCATCTATATTTTTTGCATAAGGCTACTTTTCTGCCTTCCGAAGCTATGCTCTTCCTAAACTACCCGACCCAATCCCCCCATTCAATCTGAGTCGTTGATTAATTCAAATCAACGACCCAAATTGAAACTTACCTAAATTAATCCTAAGGAATTTCCCCCCCCCCCCTTCTCATTTCTCCCGTCTCTCATTCTCTCAGATTCTCTCTGGTTCTCTCTAGGTTCTCTCTAGAACCTTCCATCTTCCCTCCTCTCCGATGGACTCTGTCCATCTTCCCCGGCCACCTCCCTCTCCGGAAACCATGGCCTCTCACCACCAGCTAGCCTATGTCTCCTCCTATTCCGGCTTGACACTACCTTGAGGTCCTCAAGTGAACCTGGAGCAGTTCAACTCCCACCCATGGCCTTTCATTCCTTTTTCCGGCCATCTACGACCGTCTGAGTAAGATCTCTTCATTTATTGGCTAGAACTAGTGGTTCTTTAGCTGATCTTTCTTCTCTTTGGGTTTTCTCCATGAAACCCTAACTACTATCACTTCGTTTCTTTAGATCCGTAATGGATTTTGGCATATTACGGGCTATTTTGATGTTTTCCTTAAAGATTGTCTGATTTTCCTCTAAAATGACTATTCGTTTTCAAACTAGGGTTTCATGAACCCTTTTTAAATGATTTTCCTATGATCTTTTCAATGTTATCCTAGGGTTTCTACTGTGTTTTAGCGATTTATTTAAGTTTCTCTCTTTTATCTGAGTTGTTGTGCTGAAATCCCTAATTTTTTACCTAAACCCTAAGTCCCTAACTTTGTCTTTGATAATATTTGCATATGTGCTTGCGTCTCATGAGCTTTATGATTCTCTGAGATTTTACCCTATGTTGTCATCTATGTCTTTGATTTTTCTTGCTTTTCCGCGTACATCAATAATTGTTCTGTAATTCATGTGTGTCCCTATTTTCGTATGATTTTTATTACCAGGGTTTCTGACTTCTCGCCTATTTAATTCGTGCTAATTGATGTTATTCTTACTCGAATCCCGGATTCCCTGGGATTAGTGTCTTTCAGTGACCTCCTATGGTAATACATTACTGATATTAACCTATGAGTTATTTCCTTGACTTATATTTGGTTGACTATGCAATCACCAGGATTCTTGACCAATTCCTGGTTCAACTATCCCTGCTAGGTTGTCGTCCAACCATGCTAGGTAAAAGCGTACATGCCCTGTTGTAATGACCGATCAGTCGTTTTGAGAATTTAAGCTTCGTTTGGTGGCGTAAGGTCTTGAACAGCTTCACATTGGGTATACCGACATGCATGCGTGGTTTGATTCAGTTACCGAATAATCTGGAATCGAATTGGCAAGCTAATTTAAAATTTTGAACTCTAAGTGATGGGAGTTGACCAGAGGTTTGACTTTTGTGTAAACGTCCTCGGAATGGGTTTTGGGTGTTGTCAATAGCTTCGTATGATGATTTTGGACTTAGGCGCGCGTCCGAAATTGGTTTTGGAGGTCCGTAGTAATTTAAGGTAATTTGGCGAAAATTAGAATTTTGGCGATTTCGGCCGATAGGTGAAATATTGATATCGGGCCCATAATAGAATTCCGGGAAAGGCTGTAGGTCCGTTTTATTATTTGTGACTTGTCTACAAAATTTCACGTCATTCCGAGTTGAATTGATAGGTTTCGGCACGGGTTTTGATATTTGAAGATTTGAAAGTTCATAAGTTTGAATTTTGGATTCATTCGTCGTTTTGGTGTTGTTCTATGTGATTTGAAACCTCGAGCGAGTCTTTGTGAGATTATATGACTTGTATGTGTGATTGGACGGGGTCCCAGGGGCCTCAAGTGTGTTTCGGAAAGGCCTCGGGTCAATTTTCCATCATTTTGCACTGCTGAAGCTGTCTTCTAGTTTCCTTCTGTGCGATCGCATAGCAGTAGTCGCGATTGCATAGTGTTTCTTTGACCCGCCCATTTTTCCTTCATCGCGTTTGCAATAATTATTCTGTGATCGAATAGGTCCAGCAATTTTATTATCCGCATTCGCATTCGTCCTTCGCGATCGCACAATAGAAAGCCTGGCTTGAGCCAGAACCTGTTCCTTCTATGCGATCCCCAACTATGCCCCGCGTTCGCATAAGATTCCCCTCCCCTCCTTCTGCGATCGCACATTGAATCACGCGATCGTGTAGTACAATTTCCCCAACGACCACCCTTCCTTCTATGCGATCGCATCTTCTTTTCCGCGATCGCGATTCATTAATACCTGGGCAGAATATAAGTTTTCAAAATCAGGGGTTTCACTATTTTTATCATATTTTGACTTCTAGAGCTCGGTTCTTGGCGATTCTTTGAGGGTTTTTAACACAAATCGAATGGGTATGTATTCTTCCACTAGAATTAAATATATTCCACAAATTTGTCCTTGTTTTTATCATTTAATTTGTGTTTTGAGTTGAGGAAAACGTGGGTTTTGAAAGGAAATTGAAAAATTGAAAAATTATGATTTGAGGGACAAAATGATATCAGTATTTGATAAAATTCGTATGGTTGAACTCGTATCGGAATGGGTGTTCGGATTTTGTAAAATTTGTCTGGTTCCGAGGTACGAGCCCGGAGGTCGATTTTTATAATTTGTAAAGATTGCAACTTTATTATTCAAAATAGTTCCTTATACGTTTTATGTGTATTTTGAAGTTGCTTTAGTTGATTTTGAGCCGTCTGGAGGTCTTTTCGCTCGAGAAGTCATTTTAGAGTATCGGGTCGTCGTCTTTGAGGTAAGTATCTTGCCTAATCTTGTGTGGGGGGGAACTACCCCTTAGGATTGAGTCTTCTATGTTTATTGTAGCCCGTGTACGTGAGGTGATGAGTGTGTACTCGGGATTATTTGCAAATAAGTTGGCCTATTAGGATTCATAGGTCCTTATATTCCCCGTGTATGAAGTGGTAATTGTTACATTTGAATTCCTGATTGCTAGTTTCATTTCTTCCTGTTCAAATTCGAAATTACTTGCTTAGTGTCTGTTGTTTCTTATTGGGTCTTAATTGACTTAAATGAAGACTTTACCTTTCCTACCGTTGTGCTATATCTTCCTTCGTAAACTGCCTATTTGACTAGAACTAGCATAATCTCGCCCTATAATTGCTTAGCAGAAATTAGAATATCTATACGTTGATGTCAAGCATGCACGTGAGTCGTACATTGTGATTTATATAATTTTCCTTTAAGGCTACTTAGTTTTAGTTGAAAACCGTCCATGTTGATGATATTTCTTTTGGTGTTGCCTATTACTGAGCATTGCTCAAGCTGAGTTTATTCTGTGAAGCTAATTCTCTAATTGAGATAGGTTATAGTTGATTCCCTTGCCGAGATGATTTGGTTTCTTTTGTTGTGGACTTTAATGTTAAGCTATGGGGTTGTTCTGGTGAATGCCAGGAGTTTGGGTATAATGATGGTGTTGACCTAAGAATTTGAATTGTTTTGAAGATTGACAAAGGAACTCAAAGATGAACCAGGTACATCACTAAAGACACAGACACAACCAGAGTTAAAAGCACGTGAGGTGCACATGCAGGAGACAAACGAAATCTGGGAAATAAAGAGATGTCTCCTGATCGAAAAGATTGAAAATTTATAAAGAGAAGGACTCCTTATTCAGTAAGAACAGAATCAAGATAAGGAAGGATTTAAGGAGTCGAGATTAACTAGAACTCGTCCACCAAGGAAGAGTTGCATTAGAACTCTAGTAAATCTCTTATTTAATAATCCTATATATTGCATAATGTTCTTATTGTTGAGGTACGCACAAAAGCAGAAGTTAAGCAAGAATTGAGAGAAAAATTAGCGAGATAATTTTGCAAGCAATTCATGTGAGAATTAAGTGTGCGACTCTGAAGCTACTTGAACAAACTAGAAGAACCCGTTCCAACTGTTGTGTTTTAGTCTAGTTTATTTGTAGTAGGTGGTTTTAACTAGTACATTTTCAGCTTTACCTACAAGCATCTGTAATAGGTATTGTGTGTTTCAAGTTATAGCTAACTTGAAGTTTGTCACAAATAGCTAGAGGCTAGTTTGCCACAAAGGGATTAGAGGTAATCCTAGGTTTACAAAAGGGATTTTTGTAAATGGTGTTTGGCTCACTGATTTAGTAAAGTGTTTAGGAAAATCCTACAAATCCCCCCCCCCCCCCTTGTGTTGTATTAACATTTAGAACATCAGATGGTCATTACTTTAATTCTGGGGTTCGGGGATAATTTGTGGGGTATTTTGAGGAGTGTGATAGGTGGTTTGCTTGTACTGAGGAGGGAGAGGTTGATTTTGAGGCGGGGTTGTATACTGGTTAGGTGGAGGAGGATTCTTGAGGGCATTTGTTGGGTGTGTTCTGAGGCGGTACAGGGTTATGGGTATTCAGGTGATTGATATCTGGGATGTTCAATGTGAGGGAGAGATTTGCCAAGCTACAGACCTACTCAAGCTCACCTTGGAGTTCAAGTATTTTCTGCTCAAGTCGTGAAACCACATCATTTGGGGCCTGAGTACCCCGACCATTGGAAGCCTCCACATTCTCAACATGTGTAGTGTTGTCCTTTTTGATGTCGTTTATATCATCCATCTTTGCTTTTCCTTTTCCCTTTGGTGGACTTGGAGGAGGAGAAGGTGGAGGACCCCTGGATCTAGTATGGTAAGCTGATGATGCCAGTATGTGTGAACCAACCTTGGGGAATGGGAATAATTAAAAAGAAAAAAAAAACACAAAAAGGTAGCCAAGTCAGTAAGAGTTCTGAAAAAAGTATTTGCAATAATTAAACACATATTGCGTAAATGTAAATTTGCGACCTAATTTGGGAGCCTCATTGTGCCTGAGGTAGACCTAGCGACAAGTTTATTTGGAGAACTTAAGTGCCAATAATTGCCTCATTTCATTAATGTAAAAATAAATGAATCAAAAACGAAACTAAGATAAGATAAGTCACTACTGAAACTTGGCCTTATTACATTTGATAAAGTAAATAAATATACTCTACTTGATCCCAGAAGGACCTTCCCCGGGCTTGATCTTCCTGGCTCCATCGATCAGATTCCCCAGTTTGCGCATGCCCAATAGCAGGTATACCCTTGCTAGATTCCCTCCTTCGCTTCCCTTAGCATTCTGGCAGTCAGCGACTCTCTTCCTTGTCTTCTCCTCCAGCTTCATCAAACCTTGCTCTAGAAACTCCAAACTTTCATTAGATTTGATAACCAATTCCTTCCACTCAATGATTAGTTTCATATATGTCTCGTGTATCTCCAGATGCTCGGCCGCGGAGTCATGAATCCTTTTGTGTAGTTTGTTATATTTCACATCAGCCTCAACAACTTCATCTATGACCCTATTTCCCTTACAAATTCCCGGTTCAACTATCCCTTCTAGGTTGTCGTTTAACCATGATAGGTAAAAGCGTACATGCCCTGCTGTAACAACTCGGCCGGTCATTTTGAGAATTTAAACTCTGTTCGGTGGCGTAAGGTCTTGAAGAGCTTCAGATTAGGTATACCGACCTGCGTGCATGGTTGGATTCACTTACCAAATAATCCGAAATCGAATTGGGAGGCAAATTTCAATTTTTGAAGTTTAAGTGATGGGAATTGACCGGAGGTTTATCTTTTGTGTAAACGGCCTAGGAATGAGTTTTGAGTGATGTCAATAGATTTGTATGATGATTTTGGACTTAGGCGCGCATCCAGAATTGGTTTTAGAGGTCGGTAGAGTAATTTGAGGTAATTTGAATTAAAATTTCGGCGATTACGGCCGATAGGTGAAATTTTGATATCGGGCTCGGAATGGAATTTTGAGAAGGGTTGTAGGTCTGTTGTGTTATTCATGACTTGTCTGCAAAATTTCACGTCATTCCGGGTTGAATTGATAGGTTCCAGAACGAGTTTTGACATTTGAAGATTTCAAAATTCATATGTTTGATATTTGGCTTGATTCATCGTTTTGGTGTTGTTCTATGTGATTTGAAACCTCGAGCGAGTCCGTGTGAGGTTAATGACTTGTGAGTGTGATTGGACGGGGTCCCGGGCACCTCGGGTGTGTTTCGGATAGGCTTCTGGTCAATTTTCCAACATTTTGCACTGCTGAAGTGTCGCGACCCGCACCCGGGTTGTGATGGCGCCTATCATGGAACCAGGCTAGCCAACCGTTACAACAATACTCAATTCATTTACTAGAGAAATTTACTCATTTTTGGTTCAACTTATAGAAATACGGAAGTTTTTGATCAGTTAAAAACAGTCTAATAGAAGAAATAACCTCCAACAATCAATCTAGGATCTGGAGTCACGCAGTCATGAGCTACTAACATCAATACACCTGAGAAATAATACTGAGTTTAAGTTTCCAATTTCTAATACAGGGGGAAAAATAAGGAAAAGAGGGACGGGACATCGAATGCCAGCTGCTACCTCGTCGGCTCTAAGAGATAAGCTGCTATCACCGATCCGCGTCAAATCTCGGTGCACCTGGATCTGCACACAAAGTGTGCAAGTAAGTAACGAAAACAACCTACGGTCTGAGGAGGTAGTGACGAACTCAACCTCCGTAAATAACAATTCGAATAATGAATATTTCAGAAATTAACCGACAATATCAGTTACAATCATGTTATGTAAATGACCCTAGAACTTAGTCAAATCCGTGAATAACAAATAAATGCCATGTATGTAACATGAAAGTCTCACAGGTTGTCCTCTCGGTACACATAATTGGCCATTGGCCCAGAGAAAATCCATCTCGTAACATGTACGACGTGGTGACTCAGTCACTAATTACCGAGGGAGCTGGCCAATTCAGCCTTTCGGAGAAATCCATCCATAATCTGTACCAGGGAAATCCGTCCCTCCATATCTTATAAACAGTATCTGTGCCTGGGAAATCCATCCCTCTATATCTCATATATCGGACAAATCCATGTCCAGGGAAATCCATCCCTCAATATCTCATATCTCGGACAAATACATGTCCAGGGAAATCCATCCCTCAATAACTGTGCGCTCACTTGGGGTGTAAATACTCTAGAAGGGCCGCCAAGGATATGGCGCAAGCGCTATATATATATATCAAGCCCACGAAAGGTATATCATCTCAACATTTGGCTCTAGGCCCATACTCAGTCAGAATTACCAGTCTCCTCACAACACTCTCATTATGTAAACAGCCCAAACAGTGGCAATGCATGATAAATAAATGATTTCTAGGACTGAAATACGAATACATGTATAATAACAGGACTGAGTATGCACAAGTAAAGTTCGCAATAGAAACAACAGTAACGGACCCTTTCCGGTCTCCACATATAGACATGAAGTCTTATCATTTATACTTGTTATGTTTCTTTTAGTTTCTACGCATTAATAGCCTTCACAGTACCGATATCATGGTGGAACAACAGTTAAACCGTGCCTGGGGATAAGCCGGGCCACAACAAATCAACCAACACTCATATGCCCGTCACTTGGCGAGTGTATCATAGTAACTATCATCAATTAGCATGTACATTGGGGTTTTGAACCCCTCAGTTCCAAGGTTGAAGCCGTTACTTACCTCGAAACTGGCTCAACTCTACTCCGCCGGCCTCTTTCCTCGAGAATCGACCTCCAAATACTCTGAATCTATCAATAATCAATTACATAGTGTCACAATGTGCTAAGGAACAATCCCCAAATCAAAATTTAGCAAAAATACCAAAATCCCGAATTCGATCAAAACCCAGCCCTCGGGCCCACGTCTTGAAAGTCAGAAATTTTCAAAACACTAGGTTCCTTGCCCTTTACCGAGTCTAACCATACGAAGAACACGAAAATCGGACCTCAAATGGTCCTCCAATTCCCCCATTATTCTTCTGTTAAACCCAAGCCCTAACAACCATTTTTCTACTGTTTTTACCAAAGATTTCAACCAAAAATAGTTCTTAATGCACAATATAACGAGTTTTGAGTCCAAGAAACTTACCTTCTTGAAGAAACAACGAAATCCCTTTTCAAAATCCCTTCAAAACCTCCAACCCGTATGTAAAAATGGTGAAAGAAGACAAATTTCGCGAAGGCTGTCTTTTATAGTTCTGCCCAGGCATTTCCGCAACAACGGTGTTTTTCTCGCACCTGCGACTCCACAGGTGCGACCTTTCAACCGCACCTGCGAAACCCACTTAAGTTGCCCAGCTTCCGCTCCCGCGATCCTTTTCCCGCGCCTGCGACATCGCAGGTGCGGACATCCATCCGCCCTTGCGACCTCCTTCGCACCTGCGGCCTCATTATCACAACAGCGGGCCCGCAGGGGCGACATATTGACCGCACCAGCGGTCCTTCACTTAACACGCAGAGCCCGCGCCTGCGACCCCATCTGCCGCACCTGCGACCTCGCAGGTGCGATCTTCCTTCCGCCCCAGCGACCAAACCTCGCTCTTGCGCCATGTTTTCCGCACCTGCGATATCCGCACCTGCGGCCCAAGCATCGCAAGTGTGGTCGCACCAGCAACAACAGCTTTAGCTGCATTTCAAGTTCCAACTTCTCCGTTTAACGCCCAANGTCGAGCCATTAAAACACCAAAAACAACATCAAAACCATAAATTCTCATCCAATTCAAGCCTATGATTTCCAAAAACTTCCGAAACACGCATTTGATCAAAAACCCAACCAAATTATCTCCGAATGACCTGAAATATTGCGGGCAAGTCAAAAATGACCTAACGAAGCTACAGCAACTCTCGGAATCCCATTCCGTTCCTCGGATAAAAATCTTGCCCATCAACCGGAATTCGCCAAAATACTAACTTCGCCAATTAAAGCCTAATTCTACACCGGGTACCCTAAAAATATTCTGAACACACTCCTAAGTCCCAAATCAC
>ML286883.1:0-10280 GCA_005239495.1 Nicotiana undulata | reverse complement strand
ACAATACCTGTAATGACTGAATCTGAAGCAATGGCCTCAGATCTGGCTGGAAGGGCATAATATTTGGCCTGGCCTCCCCCTATAGGGCGACCTCGACCTCCCTGACCTCCACCTCGAGCTGCCTGAGATGGCGGGGTGGCAGCTGGGGCTGGGAGTATAGCTGGGGGACCTGGTGGCAGACGTGGAACCTGATAAGTCTCTGGTGGTGCACCCCTCCTGACTCCGGGGCAATCCCTCATCATATGGCGAGGGTCACCATACCCAAAACAACCCCTCTGAGGACGATGCTGCGGCTGACTCTGAACTGGCCTGCTAGACTGGCCCGTGATAGCACCTCGGGCAGGAGACGCCTGAGATGCTGGTGGTGCATAATAGGGCTCCCGAGGTCTTGGAGGTGCTGGAATACCACTGGCTGCTTGAAGAGATGAATGTACCGGGCAACTTACAAAACCCCTACCATAGCGTGCTATTGGTGCACGAGCTCCTGCTTTTGGTGTCGTATGTGTTATTTCTTTTGTTTTCAAGGTCTATCGTTCTGGTGTTGAACCTACGGAAAACGATGGAAGACCTGGAGCATCTCTGGAGCAGAGTCAGTCGGCCAAACGCGAGTGCACTAGGCTTAGGGCTCGGAATGACGCCCACGTTGAAGCCAATAAGAATGCTCTGGCTAAAGATTCAGCCCTCGAGGTGCACCTTCAAAATGTTCGGGAAGATAACTCGGTGCGAACGAATTGAGTAGATAGGCTCGAGGTCGACCTGCTATGAATGAAAATCGAAGATATCGAGGCCCGAGCTGAAGCTGAAGAGGCACGCACAAAGGCTGATAAGAAAGTAGCCGCTTACCTGAGGGATGCCGCTGATACCCGGGCTGAGTTGAGGGAAGCCCTTGATAGGGAGAGAAGAAGAAAGGAGCACGCCCGCAGAGAGACCCTTGAGTAGATACACGCCCGTGGTTTTAATCTTTCGGAAGAGATAAAGCATGCTAAAGCGGATGAGATCCATGCCCAGTTCTTCCTTTCCCCTGGTGTGGATGCCGATGTTCAAAGGTCTTCGGGGGAACTGGTCCCAAGAGCAAACTAGTCTTCATTTTTACCTAAATCTTTGCGGGGTGAGTTTTTAAATATATTAGTTGTATATATGATAATCTTTGTTCATTTCGGTTTGCTTGTGTTTTCCCCCCTATATTCCCGATTTTTGTGCATGTTGACGGCCGATCAAACGACCTGGGGCTGCTATCTTTGTGTCTGGGCCTTTAATCATAGATTCAGGGCATCCTTTAATCGTCCCATCGGTTCTTTGACATTAACCATTATTCTCCGATGTGTCTGCCCTTAGGCGTTTTTAGTTTAACCTGTCCCGGGTTTTTAGTCTTCCAGTCGGGTTTCGGCTCGAGGATATTCACCCTTGCGTTTCTTTCGATTCAAATTGAACCAGTCTTTAGCAAGGCTATATTTTCTATTGCTTAATGATTCATTCGAAGTTTTCCGTGTTCGCCCGATTCTTCGATGGCCTTAAAAGAACCTCAATTATGAGTCGCGATGAACGGGCGCCTAGGGAGGCTTTTTCCTACGAGCCGACATGAAAATGTTCGAAACTCCATCTTACAAGCTGACATGAAAATGTTCGAAACTCTTCTTACGAGCCGACATGAAAATGTTCGAAACTCTTTCTTACGAGCGGACATGAAAATGTTCGAAACGCTTTCTTACGAGCCGACATGAAAATGTTCAAAACTCTTTCTTACGAGCCGACATGAAAATGTTCGAAACTCTTTCTTGCACTAAAGGTAGCATGATTTTAACCGGTTCTTTCTGAAATAATTTAGAAGGATTTAATTCTACGGCGATTGTCGGGCGTCCCCGAATCACTTTAATTTGGCCGTAGCCTTATCGACCAAAGTCGTTCGTGTTTGGCCGTAGCCCTTAATCTCGAGTATCGTATCCTCGACATCTATATTCGAGGGTATGACTTTTTAGGGGTATTACAAGTTCGAATATATAGCCTTGGCTTTGAAGCCGGGATCGTATGATCTGGTTGTGCCCTACTCGAAGTCTTATGACTTCGAGCACGCCCGAGGTTACCCTCTTGGGATCTTACTACCTCGGGCTTTGACGGCAGTCCCCGAGACAACCTTGGGGGCTTCCCCTAAAAATGGCAACTTCTTTGAATCGCAAATTGTTTTGATGGCAAAAAAAGTCCTTTCATTTCTTGGTACAAATACACATATTTTGTCTGTTGAGGATTTGAACCTTCTATGCGGACACGGTTCGTTCGACCATTTGGCCCGGTTTACAGTTTTCTCTTGGAATCCCTCCTCTGCTTGCTTTGACCCATTCGAGAAGATGATCTCCCGGGCCGGTGCCCCCCATTATTTGAGGCTGATTGGAGTGAAGCCTTCAATACTTCTTTAAGCTTTCCCCAGGTAGCATATAAGTGCTGCCTCGTTAAAAACCTTGCCGGCAAAACCCTTTTCGGGACAAAAATCCGGCAGAAGGAAAAGAGTGCAACACATGCTTTTAAACTTGGGGTCCTTGAGCCGGAAGACATCCCGCTTCCCCTTTGCAGGGTATCTGCGCACAAGTTAGCATGAAATTTAACTAAACAAAAGGGGATAGTCATACCTCAATTGCGGTAGCGTTCTCTTTTCCTGCCCGCTCCAAGGACGCGGCACAGTCCTTTACTTAAGAGTTTGGAAGTGGCCGGGGCGTGGCTTCTTATTGACATCTCGGTCCGTTTGACTGGAGGGCGTCGTTGTTGGTGTCACATCGTGTATCGCGAAAATTTCCTTTACGACATGGTGCTCCCCGTTTACCGTTTTTATTCCCTCATTCAAGGGAAACTTCATCATTTGATGGATGGTTGATGGTACTGATCTCATGCAGTGTATCCACGGCCTTCCGAGCAAGGCGTTGTATCTCATGTCCCCGTCGATGACATGAAATTAGGCATTTTGGATCGTGTCAACCATGTTGACCGGGATGGTAATTTCTTCCTTGGTTGTTTCGCTCACCATATTGAATCCATTTAGAACTCGAGTGGAAAACACGATTTGTTCGAGCAACCCTAGTTGCTCTACCACCTTTGACCTGATTATGTTGGCCGAGCTACCTGGATCTACAAGTACACGTTTAATTTGAAATGTATTTACAAGAAAAGAGATTACTAGAGTATCGTAGTGAGGTTGAGACAAAGTCTCGATTTCCTCGTCACTGAATGTGAGGGCGTCCTCGGGCATGTACCCTCGAGTTCGTTTTTCCCTTGTGATGGATATCTTTGTTCGTCTGAGGACCGTCTCTTGTGGGGCGTCGATCCTTCCTATGATCATGTGGATGACGTGTTGCGGCTCCCCTGTCTCGTTTTTACTGTTCGCCTCTATTTCCCGAATTTGAGTTTTAGTTCGGTCATTGAGGAACTCCCTAAGATGTCCTTTGTTGATTAACCGAGCTACTTCTTCACTGAGCTGCTTGCAGTCCTCCGTCCTGTGACCGTGCGTGTTGTGGAACTCGTACATAAGGTTGTGATTTCTTTGTGACGGGTCTGACAACACGGGCTTCGACCATGTAATGTCCTTGATTTTACTTATGGCTG
The DNA here is from genome assembly GCA_005239495.1 of Nicotiana undulata. NCBI lineage: Eukaryota > Viridiplantae > Streptophyta > Magnoliopsida > Solanales > Solanaceae > Nicotiana > Nicotiana undulata. The sequence goes on along the minus strand of ML286883.1, from coordinate 6,692 downwards.
ATATGATGTCTGAAGCATCGACGCTCAAGTTGTATTCTGATAGTCGGGGAGCCTCTGCTGGTTTTGTGGATCGGTCATAACCGACTTGGGGGCGTGTTCTGATCCTCAACGTACGATTAGTACCTTTCCTTTCTCATTCTCAGTTCCTTCGTTAGGAGCCCGTTGGGGTATACCTAACCTGAAGGGGCCCCCAACTGGTCATCTTCGACCCTGATTTTTGATTGGTATCGGTTGTGAACATCTGCCCAAGTGACGACACTCAACCAAGTTTTGTTTCAACTGCTTCGAGGCTATCGACCTCCGTTCATTCAGGCCCTGAGTGAAGGCCTATAGTGCCCAATCGTCGAATACTAGAGGTAGCTCCATTCGCTACATTTGGAAGTGAGATACGAATTCCCGCAGCATCTCGCTCTCCCTCTGCTTTATTTTGAAGACGTCTGACTTCCTGGTTGCGACTTTGATGGCTCCGGCGTGTGCCTATATGAAAGAGTCTGCCAGCACGGCAAATGAATCTATTGAATTGGGGGAAAGGTTGTGGTACCACATCATGACTCCCTTCGATAGTGTTTCCCAGAACATTTTTAATAGGATATTCAATCTTGTCCTCTTTCAAGTCATTCCCCTTCACAGAACACATGTAGGCGGTTATGTGCTCGTTGTGATCCGAAGTCCCGATGTATTTTTATAGGTCGGGCATTAAGAATCTTTTTGGGATGGGCTTTGGGGCCGCGCTCGAAGGAAAAGGGCTCTGTACGAATGTTTTCGAATCCACACCCTTTAAAACTGGGGGTGCACTCGGAATTTCATCGACCCTCATGTTTTATGTCTCTACCTTTTTGTCGTTTTCTTCTATCCTCTTTTCCTGCGACTCTATTCTCTTGGTGAGGTCCTCGAGCATTTTTATGATGGATGGATCGGTCGCTGACCCGTCGTTGCTCGATCTCTCCGGAACCTGCTTGACTCGAGGAACCACCTGTGGAGCTATAATGCTCGGAGTCTTTAGCTGGCTTTATAGTTGGGCAATCACCAACTGTTGTGCCTGCAATAATTCAAAAATATCGTGAAGGCTTACCTGCCTTTCTACCTTAACCGGGGTGTTCTGAACATCCTGTTCTCCCGCAGGGTATGTGTCACCGTTGGGGTGGGAACTAATGTCGATGTGTTGGGCGTTGCGTGAGCCCACGTTCACGAGGTTTGGGTTTGGGACACCCTCGGGGTTTAGTAGTGGTGCACCAGCGCCTGAAATAGCTGCGCTATTTTCTCCACGGTCTTCGACGTCGTTGGCGTTTACCGAGTTAGACATTCTGGTCTGAAATTAAAGATTCTTCGGACAAGAATTACTATTATCTTTAGCCCCACGGTGGGCGCCAAACAGTTTACTGGCAAAATGGTAATTACAATTATATTTAGTTAAGTGGTTCTAAAAATATGTGATTTATCTTGATACCAGTTGTTGAACAATTATAGCTAAGTGCGTTAGGGCAGAATATAGCGAAAGCAGTTAGAAATCTGAAGAAACGCAAACCAGAACGCCCTAAGTCGAAGGCTCGATGTTGACCTCAAGTGTCCTTGTGACCGAGATTCGGGTCCTGGGTCGGAAGATCGATGGAGCTATAACTGGCTTATAGGCCTTGGACTACACTATTTATGATCAATAATAAGCTATAAATAAAGAACCTCATGTTGTATGTCTCTACCTTTTTGTCGTTTTCTTCTATCCTCTTTTCCAGCGACTCAAATCTCTTGGTGAGGTCCTCGAGCATTTTTATGATGGCTGGATCGGTCGCTGTCCCCTCGTTTCTTGATCTCTCCGGAACCTGCTTGACTCGAGGAACCACCCGTGGAGCTATAGTGCTCGGAGTCTTTAGCTGGCTTTATAGTTGGGCGATCGCCAACTGTTGTGCCTGTAATATTTCAAAAATATCGTGAAGGCTTACCTGCCTTTCTACCTTAACCGGGGTGTTCTGAACATCCTGTTCTCCCGCAGGGTATGTGTCACCGTTGGCGTGGGAACTGATGTCGATGTTTTGGGTGTTGCGTGATCCCACGTCCACAATGTTTGGGTTTGCGACACCTTCGGGGTTTTGTAGTGGTGCACCAGCGCCTGAAATAGATGCGCTGTTTTCTCCACGGTCTTCGACATCGTTGTTTTCGCGTGCGTTCACCGAGTTAGACATTCTGGCCTGAAATTAAAGATTCTTCGGACAAGAATCACTATTATCTTTAACCCCACGGTGGGCGCCAAACAGTTTACCGGCAAAATGGTAATTACAATTATATTTAGTTAAGTGGTTCTAAAAATATGTGAGTTATCTTGATACCAGTTGTTGAACAATTATAGCTAAGCGCATTAGGGCAGAATATAGCGAAAGCAGTTAGAAATCTGAAGAAACGCAAACCAGAACGCCCTAAGTCGAAGGCTCGATGTTGACCTCGAGGGTGCTTGAGACCGAGATTCGGGGCCTGGGTCGGAAGATCAATGGAGCTATAAATGGCTTATAGGCCTTGGACTACACTATTTATGATCAATGATAAGCTATAAATAAAGAACAAGTAATGGAAAACAATAACTATGAGTAAATGATCTAGTGAAGAGAGATAGAGAATGTTTTGATATTAAAGCAGAGAATGTTCTTGTGCCTTGTATTCAATATTGTGTCTCTTTACAAAATGACAAGGATCCCTTTTTTATAAGAAGGGAAATCCCAAAATAGTACATCAGCATTTATTTCCAAGATTCGTAGTTGATACTTCCATTTAATGTTTGAGTACGGAGTTGTACTTTGTCATAAAGATATTTGCCTCAATCACCGTGTTGCCAACTTACGTCGACCCCAAACTTGTACTGCCTCGAAGTCGAATCGTAGGAGCGTCCAAGGTCGGACTTCGGGCCATACCTTGAATCTTGTGTGACTAAGCCACTACATGTCACAATAGACGTGAAATTGGTCTTCCCGATTTTAACCGTATACAAATAGGAATCGAGAAAGCTAAGTATCTCGTGCCTGGCCATTGTATCGATCACCTAATCGATGTTAGGAAAAGGAAAAGAATCCTTAAGGCATGCCTTATTAAAATCTTTGTAATCCACACACATTCTCAGCTTATTTCCTTTTTTAGGTACTACCAATACATTAGCTAACCAGTCTGGGTATCTAACTTACCGAATGGACCCTATTTTAAGGAGTTTAGGTAACTCATCCTTGATGAATGTATGCTTGTCCTCAGACTGCAGTCTCCTTTGCTGTTTAATCGGATGAAGCATCGGGTCCAATCTCAGCTTATGAGTGGTAACCTCCGGCGAAATCCTTGTCATGTCAATATGGGACCAAGCGAAACAATCAATTTTAGCTATTAGAAATCAATGAGTTTTTTCTTGATCTTGGGAGTTAACCTAGTGCCCAGGTATACCTTCCGATCAGGTAAGCGTTTGATCAATATGACTTGGTCCAGCTCCTCGACCGTCGATTTGGTGGCATCAGAATTATTAGGAGCTATGAACAATCTAGGAACCCCGTGATCATCCTCCTCGTCTACTTCTCGCTCTTCCGGTTCAATAGGGACCAGTATCGGTGACTGCTACTTAATTTCTCCTTTACTGGTCGGCTCCATGTTCTTTGATGTCGAGACCATGGGCACCAGGATCACCTCGTCAACAGTGAACATTTCCTTCGCGGCAAGATGCTCTCGTAGACCGTCTTGATTCATCCTGGCATTGGGAACTTCAGTGCCTGGTGTAAGGTTGAGGGTACCACCCTAATGTTATGAATCCATGGAATTCCGAATAGGGCATTCTATCTCATGTCCCCTTCAATCACATAGAATTTTGTTTCTCGGATTGTCCCTCTGGTTTTCACTTGCAGGGTTACTTCTCCTTTAATAGTTTCACATGCCATGTTAAATTCGTTCAGCACCCGGACCTCCGACAGTATTTGGACTTGTAACCCCTACTGCTCTTCGACCCTCGATGTGATGATGTTAGCCGAGCTACCTGGATCAATCAACACACATTTAACTCGAGATTTATTGATAAGTACAGATATTACCAGTGTATGATTATGAGATTTTACGATATCCTCGGCATCCTCATCGCTGAACAAAATGGTTCCCTCTGGAGCGTAATCTCGGGTGCTTTTCTCTTTTGATGGATACTTTGGTGTGCCTTATAATTGGCCCCTAGGGTACATCTACCCCTCCAATGGTCATGTTTATGATGTGCTTAGGTTCATCTTTTTAGGGCTATTTGTTGGAGTCCTTTGAGGTGGTTTTTGGTTCGATCACTCAAAAATTCTCGGAGATGCTCGTTGTTAAACAACGGGGCAACTTCTTCTCGGTCATGTGGCAATGGGTGCTATGAAACTTACTCATCAGGTTAGGATCTCTTTGGGTAGGGTCGGACTGCAATTGTCGTGGCCACTTGGTTTCCTTGGTGCACCGAATGGTTGATACGATGCTGAAGTTATACTTTGATAATATTGGTGCTTCACTTCCCCCGAGCGACCTGTCAAAATCATTTTTCCTCATTAGACATCGGTTATTGGGCCCTTGATCGCTTCTCTTTTCATTTCTTGTAGAGTTGCTCCCGAAACCGTTTCCCCTTTAATTTGCACTACATGGTTGATATAGATCTCGACTGACCTTGAGTCATGTTTGATGACTCTCTTAGACCTGTCGTCAGTTCTGATAGGATAAATGGACCCAGAAAGGGGTCGGAGTTGGTCGTCCTCGACTCTTATTTTTGACAGGTACTTGTTGTGGACGTCCGCCAAAGTTACTTCTAGGTACACTACCAAAATTTGTTTTAACTGATGTGAAGCCAATGAGCTTCGGGGGTTAAGTCCTTGAGTGAATGCTTGAACAACCCAATAATACGCAACCGGAGGTAAGTCCATCTATTCTATTTGACGCCTTGACATGAACTCCTTGAGCATCTCGTTGTCTCTTTGCTTAACCTTGAAAAGGTCCGATTTTTTGGTCTCGACCTTGATGGCCCCGACATGAGCCTTCACGAAAGCATTTGCTAGCATAGCAAACAAGTCAATAGAACTTGGGGGTAAGTTGTGGTATTGTATCATTGCTCCTTTTGACAGAGTTTCTAGAACATCTTTAGTAACACCGACTCAATTTCATCGTCTTTCAAGTCGTTGCCTTTGATGTTGCATGTGTAGGAAGTCAAATGCTCATTCAGATACGTGGTTCTATTATATTTTGGTATATAGGGCATACGAAACCTGTAACGACCCAGCCGGTCGTTTTGTGTGTTGGAACTCCGTTCCCGTGAATGACTCTTTCCATAGCGGCTACTCGTGCCTTATGACTTGTGTGGGCAGGTAGTTTGAGATTCAGAAGTGATTTGGCCAGTTCAGGAACACTTGGTTCCTGAAGGCTAGCCTATATGGCAAATTTTGGTTCCGAGCAGCATTTTTAGCAAACGACCTAGGAATCGAGTTCTGACAGCTCCAGCAGCTCCGGATGATGATTTCGGACTTGGGAGTGTGTTCGCCTCGGGTTTCTGATGACCCGGGAGTATTTCGGCACGCGAATTGGAATTCAGGATTTCATGTGATTTAGAATTCAGCCTGGAATTGGACCTCGTGATATCATGGTCCGAATGGAATTCCGGAATTGGCAATAGTTCCGTATAGTCATTTATGACTTGTATGCAAAATTTGGGGTCATTCCGAGCAGTATAGACCCGTTCGGCGTATTGGTGAGCCATTTAAATTTTCTTGAAATCCTAAGTTTGAAACTAAGGGGTTTTGGAGAGTGATTTATAGTTTGGATGATGTTTTTAGTGTTCTGGGAGCTCGAGAAAGTCCGTCATGTGATTTGGGACTTGTTGGTATAATTTATCGAGGGCTCCGGTGGGCCCAGGGGTCTCCCGGACCCCGATCGGGGTCAAAAACCAGAAGTTGCACAGCTGGTGGGAAATCTTCTGGTATGACCGCACCTGCGGTCCATGAGCCGCTTGCGCGAGGCTCGCACCAGCGGCCTTCCCATCGCAAGCGCGGCTCCAGCCGCAGGAGCGGCCTTGTTCTCGCAGGCGCGGCTCCGCAGGGGAGGACTAGGCTCCGCAGGCGCGACCATTCCCCAGGGCCCAGGCCATCGCAGGCGCGGGCAATTTCACGCAGGTGCGAGTCCGCACCTCCGATCCAAAGTCCGCAAGAGCGAGAATCCCCCCAGTGCCCAGGCCTTTTTCGCAAGTGCGACCCTTTTTCCGCAGGTTCGAGTTCGCACTTGCGATCCAAAGGTCGCAGGTGTGGAAACTGCTGGGCAGTCCTATAAATAGCCCCTTTCGTGATCTTTCATCCCAAAACTCGATTTTTCCTCCATTGTTGAGACCTCTAAGAGCTCCAGAGCAGTGTTTCGGCGTAATTCNCACCTCCAAATTCATAGAAATTCATAAGAAATTGTTGGGGAGAATAGAGGGTTTTGAGGAAAATGGGAATTCTGATTTTAGGGCCATTGTAGGATGATTAATGGAGTTAATCTTGATCGTTAGGCAACATATAGCGCATTTCTTCAAGAATTATAATTTTCCGGACGTCGAGGCTCGGAGTTGAATTTCCCAAGTATGTCAAGAATGTGTTTTTAGGGAAAATCCTTGATAAATCCTCCTCGATTCTTAACAAATTGATATAATTATGTGTTTTTGGCTAGTTGCGAGCCATCGAGGGTGATTCGGAGGATTC